>WHPZ01589946.1:40442-51662 GCA_016617965.1 Macrosiphum rosae
GTACCACGATACCAATCATTCCAATGAAAATTAACATGTATACCTAGGTATATAATACAGTATACATATTAATATATATTATTTATTTATATTTATTACAAACGTGCTTGTGTCCAATAATAATAACCTAATAACCTAATAGGTACAATCAAAAACTACTGATACATTGGAAGAAGACATTTTTAAATAGTATCTTTGTTAAAACTATTATCTAAAATATGTGCCACGCTTTTTACTTTTTAGCATAAAATAAAAATACACCAACAAACTCTCTAGATCCAGTCCAGAATACGATGGATTTGATAATCTCAAAACGTTTGGTCAAAAGTGATTATAAGAAGAGTTATTAACGTGAATAAAGAACACTATAATATTATGTTGAAATATTCAATCTTTATTTGATCAAAATAATTTAAATTTATATTTTAGTAACCGTTAATAATTTGTATATTGTTCATCTTAATACATAAATATTATTAGTATATAATGATCAATAGAAAACTAAAAACTATACAATGAATGTATGTAAGCAAATTCTATGACCTTCAACTATTTTCAATACCCATCAAATGCCATCACGTGTCCACCAAAACAAACGACATTGTTAAATATTTGCTTCTTTGTGTGGATTTCTATTATTATATTCATAGTGTATATTGAGTGTATGTTGAGTGTATATTATAATGTATTATTTTTATTAAAATTAAATGAATATTTAATACAACAAAGAAATTTTTATTTGTTTATAAAACTACTTTAGTTAAAAAAAGTAATTTATTCACAATAGAATAAAATGTAATGTCTATAAATAGCACAAAACGAGCAAAAATTTTTTGAAAATAATAAGTCTAAAAAAAATTTCTATTGTTGTTAACACCTTTTGGATCATCAAAAATCTTCCGGTTTTCAAATTCAATATCGTTCTGGCAGAAAATTGGATCTAGCTAGTACGCTTTGAGTTTCAGTTAAAAAAAATCTTGTTCTTTTCTTTATAATTGAGGAAAAACGAAAAAAAAATACGGAAAAACAGGGAATTCTTTGACAAAATTAGTTACCTTATTTTGTTGTACCTAATTCAAAAAGTATTTAAAATTCAAAACAAATAGAATAATTTAAACATGCATTGAATTATTATTTACCTTCTGTAAGGTGGAGCAGTGAAGCAGTTGGAGGATTTAAACCCCCAAATCAAGTCCTCATCAAGTATAAATAATGATTTTTTTCAATTCTGAAATTAAGCTCAATAAAAATGATTGAATATTTTGTTTTCGTGGTAGGTACAGTATTTCTGAATTTCTGATTTGCGACCCATTCAGTAGAACACGTTGTAACTTGTAAGAGAATAATATGGGTTCTTAAAAATATAGTTGTGTGTGTGTGTGTGTTGGGGGGGGGCAGCTATGAAATATATCCGTTATAGCTGTTAAAGTACGAGGTTGCAAATTTCATAAAGCATGTGACTAATTAGTTGCAAAATAATGGCATAGGTTTGTAGTAGATCGGGTAAAGTCAGGGGCCAACTAAAGTTTCAGGTCAAAATACATTGCAAAACTTCAAAAGTAAGCAGCCACTTCATAGCGACCACCTGAATGACTTGCAAATTTTAAATAGGGACTAACAAATTTTAAATAGGAACTAGCAAATACTTTCAAATTAAAAGTTATCGTTTGGTACACTTTTCAAAGTTTTAGGATAACTTGCAAATCCTTGCTAATCATTAGATTTCGTTTGGTGCTGATTTCAAAGTTCTAGGGCAAAGTGAGTAGGCCAACTTTACAAGATAAAAAGTTTATAGCGGCCGCCTAAAGGACTTGCAAATTTCAAAAAGGGGCTTTTAAATACTTGCTAATCATTTGCTTTCGTTTGATACCGATTTCCAATTTCTCGGTCAAAACGGGTGGGTTACGTGAAGTTGGCCCAACTTTAAATTTTTTGGTTTCACGGTGAAAGTGTGGACTTGCAAATTCTAAAACAGAATTGAAAATACTTGCAAATAACTTTCAAAATAATGGCATGGATTTTAAAAAATATTGCAGTACTTAGGTAGTTAGGTGGGTATGATATCTAACCAGTACTTAACTTCACGAACGTTTTTACTACCCAAAATGTTGATTACAGAAAGAAAAAAAACACAAATCATTATAAAAACAATACATTCTTTCGCTCTGCTAAAAATCGAAAAAAAATTTTAAATGGCTATAGATAACTCAAAAAGAATTGAAATATTTTGAAAATGTATTATCATGTAGAAAATGATATAATAAATAATGTTCTATCATTTATGGGTTATTCATTTTTATCCAATTATAGAGTGAAAATTTGAACTTCAACCGCCCATGAAAAATTAATTTGATTTTCCAGTTTGCGTAAACTATTTTTTTTATTCAACGTAGAAAAACTTTTGTGGAATCATGTATTACCTTTTCAAATCATAGATGAAAATATTTACATAAATATTTTATAAATATCTAAATCAAAATGATTTTCATATTTTTGTGATTTTAACGAATTTTGTAAAATTTCTAACTTGAGACGCTCATAAAAATTACTATGAATTAATTTCAACTTATGACCCAACGAAAAATATTTTTTATTTTAAAATAAGAGTCTATTAGTCAATTATGTCTTTGTACAGTTGTGCTAATAAAATAATAATTGGGATGATTTAAATTACTGTAGATTAAAAAAAATGTAGTCTCATTCAGTCAGATTATGAATGCATGAAAACTAGAAAGGTGTACAATTTATTTTATTGCGTTTATACTATTTTAGTTAAGACGACGTGATGTCCGCATGTGTTGTCTCCGTCTTACAAGTGCATAACACAGCAAATTGTACGTTCAGCAAAACACGTGTAGCTCTGTTAATTTAAAAATTAGAGTAAATTATTAACCTCTTATAAAATCTAAAGGTAAGATTATTATCTAGACAACCTCATGGGATTTTTATAATATTTTAATTTTTAAGCTACTTATGAGTACTTTCAGATCTATAAACAATTTACAATTTTAAAATACTCATACCTCGCTTAAAAATTAAAATATAATAAAAAGCCCATGAGGTTGTCTAGGTACTAATCTTACCTAAAGATTTTATAAGAGGTAAATTCACTCTAATTTTTAAACTAACGGAGCTACAAATGTTCTGCTAGAATTTGCTATGTTACGCAATTGTAAGACCGATACAACACATCCGGGTATCACGTCCTCTTAAGGGGACATTACAGTTACATTTGTTTTCTCTGTCTTATAAGTGCGTAACATGACAAATTTTACGCTCAGCAAAAACACGATTATCTCCCGTTAATTTAAAAATTAGAGCGAATAGACCTCTTATAAAATTTAAAGGTAAGATTATTATTTAGACAATGTCATAGGCCTTTTATTATAATTTAATTTTAAAGCGAGTTATGTGCATTTTAAAATTGTAAACTGTTTGTACATCTTAAAATACTCATAACTCGCTTTAAAATTAAAATATAATAAAAATCCTATGTAATTGTCTAGATAATAATCTTAGCTTTAAATATTATAAGAGGTCAATTCGCTCTAATTTTTAAACTAACGGGAGATAAACGTCTTTTGCTGAGCGTAAAATTTGTAATGTTACTCACTTGTAAGACGGAGACAACAAATGTCACTGTGACGTCCAATTAATACCAATACATATTATATTATCAGGATCCTTCAGATAGCTCTAGTGTTCATAGTTTTTTAGCAAGCCAAGAAGTATTAATAATATTTTTATGCTTTTATTAGACAGTTTAAATTAAATTTCAAATATAATGATAATTTATTAACATCCTATTTTAATATTATAAAAATTAAAATATTGTTAATAATTATTATATACTCCATGCAGGTTGAAAAACAATTCAGTGGTCAACTTGTTAATTGGAGCCCTTCGCTACATAACAAGCAACAGGCATACAGATTTTAGACTTGGTTAGATTACATACAGGTATTGATAGCCACTAATGAACACTAGTCACTGAGCACGGTTATTATCCTGAATAGAGTATCCTAGCCCCTAGGTAATATAATTCATTATACTTAATTTTGCTTGTAAGATGGAGACAACAAATGCCCCTGTAACGTCCCCTTAAGGCCCCTGCAAACCCTATTAATTTTTCATCAAAACGACCTTAGCGACTGTCAAAAATTAAAGTACTTCTAGTGGTTCGATTTAAAAAGTGTAAAGATGTTTTGGTTGGTCAACAAGTCTAGTTTGCATCTGTAGGAGCATATTTTTATATCTTAGATATCTTTGAATATATTCAATACTAAAAATGTATACATTTATAAAATGTAAAATATTTATTCTCGTCAAGAATTTGCTAAAATTGAAAAAGTGCTCAGACCGATGCAAAGTAAACTTGTTTACCAACACAAACATCTTTACATTTTTTAAACCAAACCAAACAACTATAAGTATCTTAATTTTTATCAGTGCGACGGTTATTTCAGGTCCATAAATTGGTTTTGAATATTTTGATCTAGACGCGTGCGACCATAAACCAGATATCTAAGAAATAACAATGCGGTGTAAATTGATACGGGTCGCGGGTGTTGGTAGGGGACTATAAACACACTAATGATCATTTACTACACAGAGACGATCAATAATCACAGGAACGAATAATTGCCTAAACACTACTCCTTAAAAATGACACATTTGCAGGGGCCTTAAGGAGTAATATTTAGGCAATTCACATGACTTAACATTTGAGATATGTCTATGTTTCCGAGAATCGCTGAAATTCCGCGTCGGGCAACCGCGGCGATATATTGTTACAATCGCTGTTGAAAAATGTTAAAAAAAATACAATCACATTTTTTTTTATAAGTATTTAAAGTTCAAATCTTAACAAAATACATAAAAATAACAAAAATTTGCAAATTATTTAGAGTTAGAAATTCATAAAAATGTTTCTGTTTAAACCTAAGATTTTAAAATGTAGTACAAGATACCTTCACATCGTTTGAAGTTCATATTTTTACAACATTGGATGTTCACTCGATTTCTCATGTAGGGATTTTCTTATTTTGTTGTAATTCAAAAACAAATAACTGTAAATACATGAACATCTCACTGAATGTTTATATTTTCATTTTCTAAACACCATAGTTTTGAAAATATTTTGACTCGTTTTGAGCTTATAACAGAAATTTTTAATTTTCAATTTTTAATTTTTTTTTAATAAATGTCAATAAAATTTTATTTGTTGGGTAAAAAGCGTTAAAATTGAATACAAGGTTCCTCATTTATTTTTCCAATAGTGGTTGAAAAATATTGAAAATGCATAGGAATAATTTTTTTTTTATAAGCATTTAAAGTTTGATTTTTGACAACATTTATCAAATTTTAAGTTTTAAAATGATTTTGTAGTTAAAAATGTACAAAATGTTCAACTTTTATAACTAAGGATTGAAAATTTAAAACAAGGTTAATTCTGTAGGTTTTCAATAGGTAATTCTGTAACCAAAAAATCTCGAAAATATAAAAACACAGTTTCTTTTATATTTATTTTATGTTCAAATTTGATCGAAATTACATATTAAATAACCAAGTATGACGATTTTAGTTATTTTGTTGTAATTTTATAATATTAATTCAACTTACCGGGTACCGTATTAATAATAAGTAATAAGTAATAACAATAGGTATAAACATTGTATAAAATATCCACACTGACAAACCGTCTCCGCTCAGAATCGTTTTTCGTATACAATGATATTATATCATTGAATTCAAATTCATTATACAGTGACCCACTATATTAACCTACTGTGCAGCAGAGCGACCTCCACTTGCCATATTTTTTTTGATTTAAAATCAGATGTGCCCAAAATAAATACAAAAGTAATGCAATTATTTTATGTGATTTTTCAAAAAGAATCTTAATTTTAAGGTCTATTAAAATTGAATTCCTAAAAAACCTAGATATTTTGTCAAAGAGTTCATACCTACATATATAAAAATTAAAATCAGACATTCCGAAGTATGTGTAATTTACCACCGATTATTGGTATAAAACGTATGAAATATACGTGTGTTGCCATCCCTTAATATGTTCTACGAACAAATAGCTAGTGATAGCTCTTAAGGAGTCCGTAAACAATTTCCAAAATTTACCGCAATTGTATACAATTTTAAATTTTAGATGCCACCTTAACTGTAATACTTTTTCACTAACATATTGCCTGATATGGCGACCTATTCTCGATATCTATTTAGATATAATATGTACAGTGCAATATATAAACAAATTACTTCATAGGAAAAACTCTCAGGTCTAGCAGAATTATTGTAATTTGATTACTGTTTTTTCATCTGAAAGAAGTAGACTTTTTACAGTCTGCATTAAACTCCAATTGTTTATTTCAAATATCGGTATAAAATAATTTGTAAACAATTCTTAAAATTGTCTTTTTTTCAAAAACATTATTAAGTTTAATATTTAAATAATGTAAAACAAAGTTCAATGCAATCTGTAAAAAATATCCTTTAATTTAAAAAAAAAAAATAATAAAAGTTGGTTGATTCCGCAGAACAGGATCATTATTCGTGTAAAATGTATATTTGAGGATAAAATTACATTATCACAGAACGCCTTAGAAAGACACCACATACTCGCTTTTTTAAGGGGTTTGATATAGGCAACTATTATTACTCATGATAATACTATACTACATGACGATATAGGTACATCGTTTACCATGCATCAATGTTATGTTACTTAATAAAAGCAATTTTGTTGGTTCTTAGTTTTTTCTTGTATGATTGTCAGTCACCTAGATTTGGATTTATCGGTACTATTGACCATCCACTTCTCCCCATCAATATGGCATGATAGTTGATACGAAAACCTACCGGAGGTGGATCTAACCCAAAAATATGGTCTCAAATCAAATTTTTTAATTGTTTGCCAAACCGAATAATTTATTGTATTGTATTATTTAAATTACTTTAGTTCCTCATAAAGAAGGAATTTAACTAAAATAATAGATTGCCTTTTCTACTAGCAGTCACATTATAAAATATATTGTTTATTTTAAATGACTACAAAATAACTGTTTACTTACTAAATTGTTTCCTTTTTGACTGCTTAAATATGTTTGACTCAATTCATAAAGTTCCAAAGCTGGTTCTACCTACAAGTAATACAAATAGTTAATAATAACAATGCCAAATGATAATTTTCATTTAATTTACCTTGACAGTTACACTTGTTTCTGATGACTTGATCATATCAATAATTTCATCTCTATTTTTATCAGAAACAGGACTACCATTTACTTCTAGTAATTTATCCCCAGGAAGAAGTCCAGTGTAATGGGTTTTATCTTGTCCTGGTTCAGCAAAAATCACTGGTTTCAAATTTTTTGCTGCATTTTCTGATACAAGACCACGTCTTAAAGAGAACCCAAAATCACTACCAGGGCCTGCTCTTCTATTAATGGTCAATATTCGAGGTTCTATCTTTACAATTGGAACATATGGGAGTTTTAAATTTTCATCAAACTCATCAGTTAAATAATCATTGCCAGAAGGACTAAGGTTAAACGGTGTAGCAAAACTGCTATTTGTGGTTGAGTCTGTTAGACTGTCAATACTTAATACTCTTGGAACATTTTCATATACGATTAATTCATTTTTTAATGTATTAGTTTGTAGAAGAGAATCTGAATCAAGATCCTGTAATGGTCCATGTTCTAAAATTGGTGGAGGTTTAAGAATACCTCTGCGAGGTGGAAGAGGAGGGGTTTGAACAGATTCATCAGTCTCATCACGATTTAATGGAGCAAAAAAGTTGGCACTGTAATCTGCAGTTATTCCACTAGGCAACTTTTGTTTTTCTTTACGCCTTGTACGCAGTTTTAATGATTTCCTCACCTGAAAAAATATGCAAAATAATATATAAATCTATTTTGAAACAATATTATAAATGTTTTTCTCACTTCATCCAATCTTAATAAATCATCAGAAGACATGCTGAAACCTTTTTCTTTCTTTTCCTTGTCTTTACGCATTTTCTTCATTTTTTTTCTTTGCTCTTTTTCTTCAGTTTGGTTATTGGCTGAACCCTGTGACCCATATCCAGAACTGCTTCCATTATTCACCACATTGTGGGAACCAGAACTTTTTTTCATAAAATTGAACATCACGATTGATACTGGTAAATTATGATACTAAAAATGTTTTAAAACTTATATTAATATCTTTTGGTCCAAACATAAATTATTTGAAAAGTTTATAAAACATATGGCTTTCTAAGTAAAAATGAAGTGTAGGAAAATTGTTGAAATGTAAATATGTAAGAAAAACACTAAGATAATTTCTAACCCTATCATGTGAAGCATTTATTCACATCTAAGACTATAATATATTCTATAATAAATAATAGTACAACATAATAAATACATATTTTGAGTTGGGGAAAACATACAACAAATATACGATTTTATAATATAATATAATACGTGCACATCATTATTATTTTCTACAGACAACAGTTCTTACCTGAAGCTACTCTGTTATTTCAAAAAGGCATTGAACCGACATTCTAGTAAGATCAGAAGTGTATTTTAAATGCAACTAAGCTTAGTAATCATGATTTTTTTGTTCTGAAAAAAAAATAGAAAGTTATATTTCATGACTAATTAAGTTTGTTATTTTTAAATATACTAAATATAATAGGTATATAAATATTATAATATATTATAATTTTTGAAGTAGGGTCATTGGATGGGGGGCTTCTATCATGCTGTCAAATGTTGTATACATGTAACCCCATATTACCCATGTCCCATTGTATAAACTATAAATTATTACAGATTGTATATATTCTTGGTTTCTAGTAAAAATAAAAAATAAAAATATATTATAAATATTTTACATTTAGGTACAGAGATCCGATGTTTAGTAGTTATCTAATTAATTAATTTATAATTATAGATTTACAATAACTGAATTTTTGATTAATTATTAAATACTAATGGTAATTAATAATTATTAAGATACTGGCACAACTAAATATTTTCATCCAATGAATATTCATAAGTTAAAAAAACGGACAAAAAAGCCAAATTTTATAATTATAAATTAATAATTTTTCCTCTCCAAAAATGTGCGCTGGATTAGTTTTAGTGGTTTTGGCTTGAATTTTCATTTCATTGTAACTTAACTTCGTTAGTATTTGGTCTATGTGTTATAATATGAGATGTTCCAATTTCAAGAATTTTTCATTTCTCAATATTTGTATAAATGGTCCCTGGACATTTGAGCATGGTTGCTTTACTGCAACGCCACGTAATACAACTTTTACCTGTATGTTTTCGAACGTACATATAACCCTTATAATATAATTTATTATTATTTTTATTAGAATTTATTATTTCCATTGTTACACTAATTACTAATAAAAATTTAAATATTGAAAAATAAGACATATTATGCTATCTCTGGAGATGGATATGTGAGACTGAAAGAAATTTATGAAACAATCTAACAAATATAATCTATCTTTACCCAAAAACGGTTTTTAGGGAATTTCCTTCAGTAAATTTCCAACATGTCACAATTGGACAAAAATAAAATGATACTTTGTGGATAAACTATATATTATCTTGAAATTAATTGATTGATTTATGTCTTACACCTAGTTATTTTTAACATATCTACTATGTACAGGGTGATTTTTTTTAAATGTAGGTACCTACTACAATTAATATTAAGTTATACTATACCTCTATAAGCCTTGTTTTACATTTTTTTGATTATTATTACTTTGTACAGGGTGATTTTTTTCAAAAGTGCATGTTGCAGTATGAACCAATATTAAGTTATATTATTATATAGTATAAAATTTGTATTTAATTATTTTCCCACCAGAAAAGTAGAAGTTAAAAATATTAAATAAGTAAATTTAATAAATTTATAATAAAAATAAAAAAATACACATTGTAAAATCAATACATTCATTACTATTATTTTCGTGGATTTTATTTCCTTGAATTATTTTTCCCGTGGCTTTTTTTCCTACATTCTTTATCAACATGCATAAACCTTATAAACATGTCTTCATCAAAACCAATTTTCAAACCAATGTTTATATTTAACTAAGGAACATATAAATTTGTTCAAGTACCTACATAAAAAATAAAATAAAACATTATATAATGTCTAATACCTATAGTATTATAACAAGAATTAAAATATTATATAACATTTTTAAGGACACAGAGAAGTCACACTGCCATACTGCTGTATGGTAGGATTAGTATAATATACCATTGAGTAGGTAAGTCACAATAATGCATGTATTAAATTGAATTTTGATGATAAATCATTGCACATACAAAATACTGAGACTTTATCAGCCTAATAAAGATTATTTTGTAACTTATTTATTCATATTACTATTAGTAGGTTGAACTAATTATTTCCAAAAACATAATTACTCACATAGATACCTATTAATTATTTTAACATTATATCTAGTAAGTATCTCACTAATAATATATAGAGATATTTAAGAAAAAGAAAAAAGTAAGTGATACACAAAAGTCGATAAGCAATAACAATGGTAATCAATAATAATGAAAGTTATACACAGCTGTTGAACTAGATAATTTTTTAAGGTTGTTTTATAAATTCAGATCAAGGTCTCGTATCCATTCGATAGTGTTCGTACTTTTTAGTCAGTAAAGTTAGTTAAGTCCTCCCAACTATCATTATATTTTCTTATTTGTCTTATTTTTTGAATGTCATATACAAACAGAATTTAGGGGAATGGTAGAAAACAGTAGCGTAGCCAGGAATTTTGTATAGGGGGGGGGGGCTGTCTCAGAAAAAAATACAAAAACTACAAGTACAATAGTTATGTCTTTTATTTACACCTTTTATGTTTTTATTAATCTTAATGAAATTCTAAGGTAAACACAGTCAATGGGAGGGGGGCTATATCCCCCTTAGCCACCCTGGCTATGCCACTGGTAGAAGGACCATGACAATTCAAATTGGTTGGATGATATTGATAGCAGTATATTTTTTGAGCAAGTTTTTTTCAGTAGCAAGTATTGGTTCTATTTTTGAGCTTGGTATTTTTTACTATTATAAAGTATTTTTTAGGGAATCATTAATAGCATACTCGTGTGTAATTTATTATATCCGACATAAGTCATGAGTGTATTGTGTAACACTCGGAAATTATTTGGC
>WHPZ01589947.1:0-62236 GCA_016617965.1 Macrosiphum rosae
ACGAGTTCCTCCGCGCATCATTAAAGTAGTGTTGCCCACATGCGTATAAATCGCAAACTTTGGATGGCTATAATTTCAAAACGAAGTTTGTCCGGCCTTTTTTTTTACATTCTTATAAAGTACCCTAAAATACACATTTAAAAAAAAAAAAAATTTGAAAAATCGATAAGTTGCTAAACCAGAATTATGCCCTTTCTTGTACACAAGTTTCATGAGAACGTGCGTTTTAAAAATTGAAAATTTTAAAAACAATACTAAGATCGTCTATCAGTCAAGAACATCTTGAACCACTAATTTTCTTATTTGTAGAAGAATATTTAATCAAATTTATTCAAAAAGATGAAATAATTGATCAATTAGTATCTTCTAGTCAAGAATTGAAGAGATTATTATCATAAATAATATTATATTTGAAGAACATTTTAAGTTAACGTTGTTATTCCTTTGTGAACCACCAATAAAAAACAAAATCTTTTTTTTTTTTTTTTTTTTTTATTAGTATTTGTATCTAAAGTCACCGACTGGATCCAATTACCTAGCCAGGTTAGCCATCGTACTACGTACTGAACAGTTGTATATTTTATTTGATTATTTAATCATAAAAAGTATTAATTTGATATTAAATATACTTATGTACGCGGAAAATGCAGTTAATATGTTATAAAAAATTATAAATTTCAAAACCCTTTTTTTTTTTTTTGTAAAGGGCCCATTGAAAATTACTGTGCCGGGGGCCTAATCATAAGCCAGACCGACACGTCTGGGGTCACTGTATAATGGATGGTATTGAATTTGAATTCAATGATAATATAACACTACAGTGGCGCCCACGGTATGATAATCATAGTCCGTGGTGGCGCCGAACACACATGGCAAGTAGGGTAAATACAACAGAAAATTGTTAGTTGGGGGGGGGTCATGAGTGACTGCTTTTATATTATATAAAAGGTAGGTAGGTGGGTGCCCTTAAACAAGGTTTACCCCAGTGGTTTAAACTGATATAACATAATTGTAGCCTGTGCGAAACACAATTCTGAGAGGAGACAGTAGTTTATCAGTGTGGATATTTTATATTACCTATATTAATATTGATATAACTTATAACGAACACATTGGCCGGTAAGTTAAATTAATATTATATAATTACAACAAAATAACAAAACTTGTTTTTCTTAATTATTTAATATGTAGGTAATTTCGTCCAAATTTAATCGTAAAAAAAAAATAGATTTTTGGGTACAGAATAACATATTTACTTGGAACCTTGCTTTAAATTTTCAATCCTTAGCTATAAAAATTGAACATTTTTAACTACAAAATAGTTTTTAAATTTTAAATTTCATAAATGTTGTCATAAAAAGAACTTTAAAATAAAATAAATTATATATTCTAATATATAATTTTATTTATTATATTAATTATCAAATAAGCTTATCGTTCAACTTGTGCAACAGATTGCCCGATAAAAAAAATTATGTTGAAAAAAAAATAATAAAATAAAATTGTGACTGTATTTTTAATATGTTGAATTTCAACTGTCATCGTAACGACAATTTATATTATTTATATATTTTCATATTATCGTCGATATATTAGGAGCCATGTATTACATTTTCAAGCTTTTTTAATGAATAAAATTTAATTTACATTTATAGAAAAAAATTTGAAACTTAAAATGTCCGTAAATCGCCCTATGTTAGTATAAACATTCAATGAAATTTTCATGTATCTATGATTATTTGTTTTAGAGTTTCACCAAAAACCAAAATGTTGTGTCAAAAACTGATTGTGAGTAAAAATTACTGTTTTTCCTTAATTTTTGTTTGGTTTTTCCCTGCACTTTTAATAACTATTGAGAATTTCAAATTTTGACCTCCCGAATGCACCAACTAGATTCACCATTCACTTTCCCATCAAACAAAATACCATTGAAAAAAATCTAAGCAGTATTACTGCTCCAAACGGTAACGAAAATTTTTTAGCCAATTTGCTAAGCCTAAACTCCTAAGCTAATTGGAATAATATTAAATTAACATTACAAAAAATGTATAACAACAGTTTTCAAATTATACAAGAATTTTTAATTAAAACTTAAATTTAAACATAGTTTAATATATTTATATAATAAAAAAAATATATAATAATAAAGATTAAAACATAATAAATGTGTAGAACTGTAGACTGTTGACTGTAAATAGTAGGCTAACTAAGTTTAGTTCAACCACGGAGAAACCATAGAATATAAAAGTGCGACCGATTATAACAAATAGTAATATTAAATGAGGAACAAATAAAATGAGGAGAACAAAAAAAATTATATGCCTAACAACCCAAATTTTAACTACCGATATTTTTTAATATGTTAATTTAATTAGTTACAAAGATATTTTTAATGCTTTATACATATTATAATATATTGCTATATAATATAATAATTACTTGTAATAATAATAATAATAATAATAATAATAATAATAATGTAACTATACAAATACGTACAAACCCAACAAACATATTATTTTCTTAATTAAATAAAATAAAATTGATGCTTATTATTCAGTTATTTATTAAAAAATATTCGGATAATTTTATATTTTACTGCAGTTAATTTAATATGGTTTGATAAAAAATAGTGCTATCATTAAATAATGTGTGTTAAATAATTAATGACAACAGACAACAAATATTATATTTTAATATAAACTTGTACATTAAAGAATCTACTCTTGTGCAAAAAAAATAATTTGATAAACAATTGTGTAAATTTCCCTAATCGACAAGTGCAAATAGTCCGATATCAGCTGAACAAATTTGTTTTGCAGATATTGAATCATTTAAAATATGATTAAATCACAAAATAGAAAATTTATAATTTTGATATGTATGTGTTTACATATTATATTTATATATTAATGTGTGTGTATAAAATATATATATAAATTTTTTTTGTACTTTTTTATATAGGTATAACCAAATTTAATATTCTTTAATAATAATTTACAAAGCCATTCAATATTCCTTAAAAATAACATAATATTTGGTTTTCTCTCTTTAATAAGTAAGGTAATAAACCATCACAAAGTATGACTACTAACAAATAAATACTAAAGGATAATGTATCCCAATAAAATAAAACCGACAATTCCTAAAGATCTAAATAGACATTAATACACAGTAAAAAGCCATTAAGTTAAAAAAAATAGTAAATCACATTTCAATTACATATAATAACAGCTAATAGGACACACAATAGCAATATAATATAAAAAGTACAGGATGGACTTCATAGTTATAATATTTAAATATGTTTAAGTACAATAATAAACATGTTCTTGATATATATAATAATTATTGCACAATTTATAATTCAGTTTTTTTGCATCATACAATTCGGAAGTTTCCAAATGTATAATGATTATCATTTATAAGAATATGAGTACTTAGCACCAGAATAAAGTAAAATTGGTTTTCATTAATTTTACAAAATGTTAAACAAAAATATGAAAAACAGTACGTACTGGTCTTAATTATTAGTCAGAAATTAAAACTATTGTTATAATTTTTAATATAACAGAGATGTATAAAAGAAGCTCATAATAAGCATAAGAA
Source organism: Macrosiphum rosae (assembly GCA_016617965.1). Lineage (NCBI taxonomy): Eukaryota > Metazoa > Arthropoda > Insecta > Hemiptera > Aphididae > Macrosiphum > Macrosiphum rosae. The sequence goes on from WHPZ01589947.1 coordinate 3,610, forward strand.
CACTTAAAAAAAATTATACAAGTGAAAATGACAAGCTAATCAGACAAATAAAATTAAGGACCAAACTTTTGAAATATAAATCAGTCTTTACCAGAATATTGAAACATATTGGTCTACAATTAACCTATTCCTTTTATAAGTACTCAAAGTATTTCTATGTTACATGCTATTTATTATTTATTAAACTTTCTTTGAGCTTGAAATATGATTTGAGCCGTTCCTTTGCGTATTCCTAAAAAAAAAAAATGAATGGTAAAACATTAAAAAAAGACAAACTACTAAGGTTCTGATTAAAAAAAAACAAATGAATAATTTATCAAAATTCAGACAATTTTAAATGTTTGTAAATAATAAAATAAATTTATTTATTTTTAACAGGACAAATTAAAAGAAAACTCAAGCTAAATGAAAGAATATTTACCCTGTAACCAAAAGTAATTTTTGACATTCGACTATTGACAATACTCCATATACCCCAAAATAAATGTGATGCCAAAATAAAGTTATTTACTTCGTTCAGTATCAATTCTATTGATTCTTCGTTTTCCATACATTGAGAATACCGTTTCAAGAACTCAATCTAAAATTATGAATAATAGTTAAATAGAAATCAGTAAGAAAATCAATATTTATAAATCACTATTTACTTGTTGGTCTTTTGTTGGAAACAATTCTCGGTTAACTGTGTAATGTGGATAAATGGGATTTGTATAGTCATAAGTCCATTCTACAAAGTGGTTAGCTATATCAAAACCACGATAATTGTACGCACAATATTCATAGTCGATAAGGCATAATGATCGGCAGCCAGGGGGGTCGTTTTCCTTCATTAAAATATTACCCTCTTGAAGATCATTGTGGCAGAATACAACAGGTGACCTCAGCTTTGACAAGTGTTTTCTAGAATTTAAAAAGTAACCATGATTTTATTATTTTCAACATAAGTTTGTAGTTCATAAAATATGGATTATATTCATACTTAAGCCAGCGGGTTTCATCACTGAGATTTGTAGATAGTATCTGATCAAGCTCCATGTTTTCACTTGACCAGTTAACATCTTTAATTGGCTGTTGTAACCATCTGTCCATGGTGTCCCATAACCATGTTGAGTCTTTATTGATTGGAATGTTGAGCTGATGTAATTCAGCCATTTTTTCTGCAATCATAAGGCTTAATTTTGGATCGCTTAATTCTTCAGATTTCATTGACCGAGCCTGTAAGATTTCATAGACACATAAAATATATAATTTACTTTATATTATAATTGTAATCCAAACGAATGTCGTTTTTAACAATAGTTGACTTCTGAATGAAGTATTGGACCTTTTATTAATTTGTGTACTTGTTCTAAATCTAGGACAAAAATACATTAAATGTGAATAAAACATATCTTATACAATAAAGTTAATGTCTCTAAATATTCCTATCAAGTGCTTAATGTACTCAAAGCTCAACTTACTGATCAGATATGACTATCATCATAGATTGTATACTGTTGGACTTGACCCATGAGTCTGAAATTTATGCTCGACTTTTGGAACAATAGCAACATATCCAAAAGCCGTTAGAATATGTTATGTCAACGTCATTCAAGCATGTTGATATATATATAGGTATATTTTCATTTTTTTTCATTTAAAACCCAAGGACGAGTACTGGTAAAATGACAGCAGTGGGCCTAAATTTTTAAATAGCCTACATTGAATGAAATATTTTATTTATATCTATAGCCAAATGGCAAGGAGCCACAAAAAAAAATAAATAACTATCACTTAAAATTTATCTCAGTATTCAGTAACATTAGACGATTCAAAGGTTAGGTTATTAAGAAGTAAGTATATTATGTATAAATTATTTTAATCTCGTAGATTGTAAAATACATTAAACCAACTTTACAAAGCTTTTTGTTTTATAACTAAACTAATTAATAACCATTTAAAAAATGAGTTATTTTATATTTAAACAGAATTGATTGAATGAAACAAAATAATGGTGTTGGTGAAAAATAAATAAATGTGTGCATAGGTTCAACAGGCATAATGCAATTTTGTTTTAAACATTTTCTATAGTAATTTTGACAAAGCTAAATAATGTAAACAGTCATTCATATTATATTATAATAAGTACATTTAAATGCAACCATATCTAAGATTAGCAAAAGTAAGCATGAACTTGAATCAATAGCCAACACAATTAATTCAGATGAAAATTAAAAAATAAATTTTTTTTTATTTATCATATTTTTGAAACAATTAATATTCATGGTTGTTTTGTTATTAGTCAATTGTTCATATTATTCCGTTTATTCATGCAAATTCCGTGTAAATTTATTCAATTTTTCGTATAAACACAAAGCTAGTTGAGTATTAGGACTTTACAAAGACCTAACCTTTACACCAGGAATGGCGAATTTGATAGTTAAGAAGTAAAAATAATAGTTAATTAATATTAGTTAAATATTTTCACGTATTCAATTTTTTGTAAGTAGGTATATTATGAATTTTTTATACACATTTATTTCTTATTAGATTGGGTAGGTAAGTATATTTACAATTTAAACATAAAGATAATGTTGAAAAATGTTGAAAAAATAAACCTAGCTGTATTTTAATGGTTGTTACTTGTTTATACGTTTAATTGGTATTATTATTTTTTTTTTCATGGCAAATAAATAATTAATCCACATTAAATTAAATTAACTAGTTCAATTAAACAAAATCATATGTCTACAAAATGCGTTATTGAAGGTGAACGAGCTTACCGGAATGTATTCTTCAAGACGGCCTCCGGGGAATATTCCATGCAACTTAGGCCCTAAACCACGCTCCGACAACAATGTGAATATCACAGATTCTGTGATTATATTTTCAATAGCATTCTCGCCGTGTGTTTGGCCATATAACCTCATCAACACATCGTGAGGATCGGCATTACCTTTAAGTAATGTAACCTGATATAGCCAATTACTCAATCCACCACTGCAAAAAAAAGGTGTCTGTTAAAATAATTATATATTTTACAACTACGAAAACATTAGAACGCATAAACTATTGTTGAAAACAAAAATACAATCGACGATAGTTGCACAGCTAATTACCTACGCTAGAAGTACATAATTCATTTTTAAAATAAAAAATTTAATATTATGGATATTTGGACTTTGGAGGTGGATACACGTTTGGATTTAGCCATAGAATATTGAGGTTTTTAAACGATTTTTCTTGTATAATCGCGTATAATAGGTATACAGCTCTGATGTCTGATCCACCATCAACGAAAATAGAAACAAGATGTTAAAATTCCAATTTATTTATTATATACGGTAGGTACTTGCATACAAAATGTCAGATTTCGCTTTCTGAAAATAATCGTGGATTGTAGATACACGAGAACGGTTTAGAAATAAAAACATTTAACAACTTAAAAACCAAGCCAAAATACTAATATTATTTTATTTTACTGACTTAACTTTTTTTTGTATTTGTATTTAGCTACACAACTTAATCATGTTGCTTTTGTTTAAATAATTTCGATTTTATAATTAATTGTGTACCATGTGTAAAATAAATTAAAAATAATTCATACAAATTTGTTTTAAGTAAATAGAACTGTCAAGGTGCCTATAATATATATAAAAAAAATATAACCTTGTTGTTTATAAAACGAATTCGCCTCAAGTGTAAATGAATATCGTTGGGCTTCAGTGCAAAACTACGCAGGTACCTACCTACCTACCTACCTAAATAAAATTTAAAAATTGTACAGCAGAAGCGGAATAATATCACATTAATCTCATCAGGGAATACTGCATAGTCATCATTGACTTTTGGTTATCGTATTTACGAGTCCATTTTATTGTTAATCAATAATCAATAATATTATAAATTATATGATACCCACGGTTTTAAATTACAAAAATATCACACTAATAGCCGCGTTTACACAGTCCACAGACCACATTGAACGAAAAATAAACAGTGTTAACATGAAATAATATAAAATCAACAAAAGTTATCATTCAAATTCAACGATGGACGCAGTTTGGATTGGTTCGACTTTTCTACACTACGGCTGATTCTGGATTTCCAAAATTATCACCTGCAAAAGTGAACCATGCAAACACGGCTTATATTATATATAATTCTGCAAGTATTCAACGAACTATGTGAAAATAATGTACTTAATAAAATGTCGACAGGTGTCATTTTGTTACATTTACAATGCACATCATATACGGTTGGTTAGGCAATAATCATTTATCATTTATCGTTTTTTGACGCCAAAAAAATATAAATAATTACATTTTATAATAATAATATATGTATACGGTATTTGTTTTTCACCTGACGCATAAATATGCAATAGCTAATACGAGTATACGGGGTTGACTCCGTAGTGCACTGTGTTATTGCGTCTCAGAAAAATCGTCGTCTCTTGTGAATCGATATTATATATACATATAATATTATACTAACACGTGACTGAATAAAGAAACCTCTTAAAATCCAACCGCCACCTAACCTAATACTACGCCGCAATAAACTGCACCAGTTCAGCCCCTCCCCCACAAAGTCACTAAGCAACGATTTTAGTTTGGACTACTATAGAAGTTATATGTACTAGTACAAGGATACGATTAACTACATTAAATATTATGACCACATTATTTCAACGGAACATTTGCGTCAGAATGAGTGCTATTGTATTTAACAATATAACCTTATTATGTTCACCCTTCGCACGAAATTTATAATAAGTAATAACTAATAACATAAAAATACATAAAATTGCTAATAAGGAGGATAATAATATAAATAACACCAATCGTAAAATATAAGTAGCTGACAGAACTAAGAGTTTTAATTTTGTTTACTAGATCAACCTGCTCGAGTATACCTAAATAATTATAAGAATAATATTTTTAAAAAATGTAACGCATAATATTATAATAATGAATGCATTTTGATACTTAAACAATTTTAAAAACTTTTGTATATAGTAATATCATTGATTAAAAGAAATATTAAACAGGATTAGTTTCAAAAATATTAATATAATAGTATATACATATAGGTACCTAGTTATTAACTATATTAACTATATTTAATATTATAATTAAATATTATATTGTATAATCCATCAAATTATAATTAAATATAGTATGAAATAGAAAATACGATAGCAAACATAGTGGGCACATCAATATAATATTTTTAGTTAATTAATTTACATTATTTCTACAACCAATAAATTCATAGAATCTTAGCATTAATTTTCTAAATAATGAAATTATTAAATTTGTATTAAGTACCAACTTCTTTTCTATTTTAACGGAAAATATGAATTTTATATATTTTTCAATTTATCGTATACAAATATGTTACTACATAGTTTATTATACATTTATATACACCAACTTTTTATCTCAATCGATATTATACAGTAAGTGCCAACGTGTTTTTCCGTTTTCCATTTCATAAAGTGGTCTACACCCTGTTTAATATTAAATTTAATTCTTAGATGATTATAACTTCTTAATGTAAATCGGCCTAATACAAACAAATTATCCAATCTAGTATTTATTTCACCTTAGCCAATTCAATCATACAGTGTGGATATCTTATATTTATGATTGACAAAAATAGTTACCTAATACGTTTCACGGCTATGTCCTTTGATGTAATCTTCTTCCAGGATCCGGGTAGGTAACTCCTGCAAAGTCTAGTCGCCATTTCAAACATATCGTTGTATTGCGCAAGACCCTAAACAAAAAATAATACTATGTAATTAACACATTTAATAATAATAAAGAAAATACATATAAAACATACGTAAATTATATTAATAAAGAAAGTATGGTATAACAGCTGACAGGTGGATACATAGAAATGTAAGTTTGATTTGATTAAATATTGTAATTAAGTATCAAAGAATATCAACTCATCCAATCATCAATTGATTGAATATGCTAATAATAATTTTTCAATTAAATATCAGTTAAAATATGCAGGACGTAATTTAAAGGTATTAAAACTAAGATAATAAAAATGGTTCAAAGGCTATTTTACAGTGTGTTCGCCAACAAACGAAATTATTTATACCTTTGATAATATTATAACGAAAGCTAAAAAATAAACATGAAAACAAAATTTAAAATTCTTTTTTTTTCCTAAGTTATATTGCGTACATATTCAATACCCGAACCCGAACATAATATAATACTATATTTATATTTTAGTAAAAATATTATTGTACAATGTTGATTTCATTCATTTTCAAGAAACAATAACTATTATCACTTTATGCTTTATGTACACGATCAGTGTTTCAAATAATTTATCATATTGACGAAAAATATAAAGTTAATAATAATTCGTGTACAGTTCCAATCAATATTGTCTGATGCAATTATATCTAGCTTTTTACTGTTTAAAATAACTTTGAAATTTAAATGATTAAAGGAAATAAATCGTTTAAAGAATATTATGACACCTTGACTATATTACAAAATTAATTAATTTATTCTTTTTAAAATTTTAAATAATTAAGAAACAGTAACATCTATAAAATTAATACCTATTATCATCTAACTATTTCTATTTTAATATATACAAAAGCCAAAAATAAGATAAATCAAAAATAATACAATACCTAAGTCCCAAATGTATAAAATGAAAAACGTATTGGTGGATTTCCACATTCTCAATTTTGAATTGAATCCAAAAGTTGTAACGTATGTTTATCAAGTAATTAAACGATTTTTAGACCAATCGTTAAAATTTTAAATACTTTCATGTTTTATTTGTTTGTATTCAAAATTATGCAAAATAAATAGGTTAACGCGTAGTGTACTAATATGCTAATATTGTAAAGTTACAACATGCCAAGTTTATAAGAATATAATGAATACATATTTATGAATGAATAAACCTATTGTGTAGAACTGTAGAACGTAGGTATACAACGTATACCGATACTATTATAATATGTGCGTAGTATGTTGTTTTTGTACCTATATTTGTTAAATACTTACAACAATTTCGTATAAAATAAATTCGTTGAAATTTCAATAACTATAAATATTTACAATTTTGCAGTATTAGTTAAAATCACGAAAGTTAATACTACAAATAATTACAACTTTATATATGGTTAAAAGGTACAACACGCGAGTAAAAGGAATTAATAAGCGGCCTCATATCTTAATATTCCACAAAACCCACAAGTACTCACTTACACCAAACCCTATATCGATCAACACATTAAATGCTTCTCAACTAATTTTAACAGCCCAGACGTTATAATTATCGAATCCGCAGGTTCTAGCACCGGCACCGGTATTTACATTTTAGCATCCATTGAAATGTGCTTAAGTTTCTGTACTTAATAACTTTTACAGAATCAACAATATTAAACCTAATGGACATAAAATTTTTAAATTATATTTGATTCAACGTTCCATGCAAATAAATCCCTTGAATCTCTCTCTACTTCAGCAACATCATAATCTAACCGCATATTTACCATAATCTTTTATCACGGAATCATAAAATTAGATACATCCTTCCAGAAGAGGACTACTGGGATGGTCTAAAAAGTGAAATCGAAGTTTTCGTTTTCAAACGAATTTATACCAACAAGGATGGAACATATCACTTCTACACGCATAGTGGAACTCAAATTTTTACCTGTCAAAATTCAAAAAAAACTCAATGTTCATCTATCATATGCTTTTTGAGGTATCGCATAGCATATAATATGCTCTTATCTTAAATGTAAAAATGTCCTACGCTTTGGCCATAACAAAGTAGCCGTAGTGACTAAGTGCAAACACTCTAGAACCATACCACTACCGAACCCTCCATAAATTCCCAGCGTCCAACCGGGAAACATAGGTTACCTAACTAGGTACCATTGAACACTCAATCTAAACAACCTAATTTCTCTAATCCTAATGGAGAATTTGTTTAATATGTAACAAATCAACGATCAGAAGTAGACAACCCTATCCAAAATAACGACCTCACATGGGTCAATGTCAATCTATTATTACAACAATTAACATAGTCGCTAAGAAACTTCCCTGATCTCATCACACAATCAACTAATCACTCCAAAACTTAATTGAGCCCTCTTTTCTTTCTTTTCTAGCTATTCCCAAAATTTCTGCGACCTATTATTAAAAATATCAAACATCTATATATCTATATTCTATACGTAAAAACATACTCTCATTTTTACTAATATGTTACAAGTGATTTCGCTTTAATTACCGTCTCCCTCTACTTACTGCTGTAGTACCTACACAGACAATTAGTATATTTTCGGACGTAATTTTTAAACCAATTTTTTTTTATAAATGTTTGATATCTACAAGAATAATCTCTAAATTTTTTGTCAAAATTGGACGAGTAGTTTTTGAGTTTATATGCTACACACATACAGACATCGCCTATTATTGAACATACTACATTTTAATAACAAATAATTAATTGAACACCTACCTATTATTTTCTCTTTTAAAAAATCCCATAGCAACGCAGACTAGTCTATAAAAATTGCCTAGAGCAACCCTATAAATAACCCTATTAAATTATAAATCAAAAGTATATTCTATTTCCTCGAGCCAAAACGAAATCTTTGTGTGAACCACCCTATACTATATCAGTCTATGTGGCCATGTGGGTATTGAAAAACGAACCAAAGAACACTCCCCGAGTCTCAAGGAATATGTCTCAAATTGGTGTCAACTGATTCAGTAGTTTCCAAGCCTATAAGACATAAGCCTGAAGCCTCGTACAAACGTACATTAATTTATTTACTATAGGTACCTATATAGATACCTATAGATATAAATATGCTCACTTAAATGATGTCATAATATTTTTTATACATGTACATTACATTCAATTCATCCTTCGGTTTTTTTTTTATTTATTTTAATCCTTACGTATTGATAATTGTATGATACTACAAATATGTAAATGTAAATATATGAAATAAATACATATTGTGTGATTGAATAATACGAAGATCATGAATCATTTTTTTTCGTAGCATGATATTATATTTATTTTTCACAAAATCATTCAGTGAAAAAAATTGTGTATTAGGCAATATCACTTTTTATACGACTAAAGTAAAAGAAACGCTGGGTTTCTCTGTGATCAAGAAAAAAATTCGTTAATAGGTAACCATAAAATTTTTTCTCTGCTTTGCCAAAAGTATAATATAATATTTTTTTTTAATTATTAAACAGCGATTTATTCCCGAATTTATCTCTGTAATTATTGTTAATGTGAATTAGAGATTGACATTGGAACAAATATAAATTTTTGATTTATCACATCATGACCATCGACTTGAGTGTACAAATACAATTAATATATTAAAATTAATTTTTATTAGCATACCTATTAAATCAAATATAACTACATCGCCTATATCATGTAATAAAAAAACGAAACCCGAAATAGGCTGTTTTAGTACCTATCTATATTTAAGAATAATTAATATTTTATCATTGTTTTAAAAAAATACTTAACTATGTACCATAATGTATACATAGTCATGCACTTAAAACATATTAAATATCACGAGAAGGTTTATAAAGCCAACATCAACAGTAGGTATTGGTAGTATAATATTAAGAAATAAATAATAAGTTGTACACCGTTTGTACACTTTAAAATAATCATAACTTGCTACAAAATCCAAATATCCAAAAAAAGTATCCCGGATAATATTATTAGATACTGTTAAATTGTATAAAGATCAGTTCACTCTAATATTGAAAATAACCTATCTATAATGTACGTTAATAAGACCGAGTCAAGTCATAGAGGGTACGACGGCCTCAAACTATATACTTATGTTTGTGTTATGATAATATTTATTACGTTTATTTAATTAAAAATATAAAGATGCGCTAATGATATTGTTGTTACGTATATAATGTAGTCTGTAGACGTTCCAACAGAAAACAACAGGCTATGTTAAAAATAGTTTTGATGTTTGTCGCGCATTGAAATTTTACACAAAATATAAATTGTAAACAATTAAACTTTAAAAGTTTAAAACGAATATTGCAACCGAATAACATGTTCCAAACGACTAATATTCACAAGGAAGCACATCATCTATTAATTTTACGTTGACCTAGGTAATAGCTGTTATTCAAAGTAGGTACAACGGCCTTGCGATCAGTATTTACTATTTAACAATACGAAGGGTTTGCCAGACGTTAGACATATGTATGCTCTATAATATAATCTGCATAGATTTTAAAGGGCGTGCCAACAATCATATTATAATATTCTCTATGATTGAAAAATTACTATTGATTAAGTAGGTACCTATAATAATATTTATTAAAATGCTTAAAATAAAACAAAATACATAATAAAAATAATTTTATAAATATTCTGAATTTAATATAATACAATACAACGATAATAAGCAAATAAAAATATTAAAAATATCTCTTTTTTTGTGATTTGAACTATTTGTGTTATAAAAAGTTAAGAATTTATGAAGAGGCTATTCAGCTAATGTCGACACAACATTCTTAATAAAATTTCCATTTTTCTACTAGCTTTTGTCATTTTGAGATTTATCTATCCAATTTCAACTAATGTCATAATATGCTTGGTCAGTTGGTCTATTCGTAATCCTAACCCAAATCGTGTCAACTGTCATCTACCATCTACAGATGCATGCGATCTATTCAAAATCCACCCAATTTTTTTTGTCAACAAAATAACAAGAAAGTACAGTGAAAAATATCGTTTTACATTTGGGAACATTTTTAAATTTAGTCTTTTTACTTTTTTTTACGATTACCAATCTCTACGTAACATTTATATAGCCTGCAATTTCAAAGAAATACGGCAGCCGAAACTGTATACCACTTTGAAGCTTTAGTTGAATAAAGTAGCCAGTAAGTAGGCATAGGAGCTAATTAATACTTATTCGACGTGTAAAGAGCTATAAATATCAACCCTACTCAACACCTGAACAGTCAGGTATTACGTGGTTTTTCGCTACGCCAACAGGCTCGATGCGATTTAAACATGAAAATTATTGATTAAATATGAGGTCAATATAAATATAATTCAAATGATAAAACCGATGACACATTACCGGTGAGTAATGAAGAATATAAAATTAATATTTTATTGACGTTTTAATTAAACTTGCCTTGACGGATTGATGACGACTTGAGTTTACGGATTATTCAGAAAAATAATTATAGGATAATTACTTTTGGCGAATGTATTAGTATTTAAAAAAAAATGTTATGTATATTAATATATCATAGGAAATTAATATAATATTATGTATCACAAAAAATCAATAGACAGATAATATTTCGACTTCCGAGCGGATAATCAACCGAAAATAGGTCATCGTCTATAGCATGGTATACGAATCTACCCAAACTTTCACGCGCATCCGTCGATCGCCGGCGCGGGAAAACGTCGATTTTTTTTCTCGTCGAGCGATGCCCAGTCAATACGATTTTTTCACTATAATTTCTCGAGATCGCACAATAGATCGGACAAATGAATGATCAATATCATGATAACAATGCCGGAACGGTCGAAAAATAAAATAACATAAATCGGAACACAGAAACTGGAAAGGAATCACGATCGACGTGGTACGCTTTGGATGCGGAGCTGGAGTTCAGAACAATACAGCGGTCGGCGGCGGCCGCGTCGGCGCGCTACTCGGAGCCGGAGGTTCTCAAAATTCACTTCAGCCCTCAGACCCCTCTAACCTAACGCCGTACCAACACTAATCATTATCATCGTCGTAGTCATCGTTGTTATCGTTATCGTTATCGCTGTTATCGTTACCGTTATTACCTGTTTGTCGGCACCGTTGACACCCATCTTGCCGGCGACCACTTTGTACAAGCGGACGGCCACGGCGATAACGAAATTCTTGGTCTTGACGATGTTCATCCGCCGGATAAACGGATGCACGCTAGACAAGAGCAGCTTGTTGTCAAACATCAAACGAGCACGTGTACGTGACGTATACTGTAGCCGGGCTGGCGACGAAGATCGGATTGAAATCTTCGCACCTAGGATAATTACCACAGTAACGACGCCGGTTTTGCCGAAAAGTTAACGTAGAATTGAGCGCGCGTTTGCGTGAATAAAAAATAATGACGAAAGAAGTGTGTTCGTTAGTGTCACGGGAGTATCAATATAAAATTGAAAATAATAATTAACGAGATATTCTTAATCTTTAATAAGCAATGACGATAAATGGGGGACTGCGTGATAGCAACGGACGACCGTACAGATAAGCGGCTGGAACTATATTGATGAACTACAACTTACTGTGCTCGTGCAACTGTAGGTAGTACTGGTAGTAGGTACGTTTATAGTACGCGCGGTCTGCAATACAGCAGCAGCTGTCTGTCGGCTGTGGGGTGACGTCACTCCCGGGCGGCTGTGTTGACGTCGGTTTCTGTGGTCGGCGGTGCGCGAAACTATTGCAGAGTACGCGAGTTACGGCAGTGTTCGTGTGACGACAGCAAAGCGGTGTGGACGCGGGCGGCCCCTGGCGTGCATACCGGGAATCTGCGTGCTGAGTTTATTGAAACCACGTAGACGCAGCGTGGCATAGACACACAATGCACTATGCACAGCCTGTCGGCCGCGTCGCGGTTAAGAGCACGTCACACCGGCAACGTCTCTGTCCGTCCGTCCACCCTAAATATTGTTATATTTTAATCTTATTCGGAACGTGTAATAATAGGAGCAACAAGATCTTAAATATTGGGGGTGCTAAAATTATAAAAAGTTTATGATACAAATTATTTTTATTTCCTTATTCACAATAATTTTAATAATAATAAATGATAACTTAAATAAAATATTAATTATAATTTATAACTAACTATTAAACCATCGATATATCTAAAGCAATTCTCTTGTCTTCAGTTTCAAATTTATAAATAAAATCTTCAGTTTTTAACAGTGATAAGTTTTTTTTAATCGTTATTGTGTAATGGTCATGCACTCATGCTAGTCTATAGCCAATTTTTATTTTTCGTATTATAGAAATTATTATTCATATTCAATTATTTGGGGGGAGGACTAACAAAATACTTCCTAATTTTCTAACTTTCTAATGATGCTCTGCGGCGCCTAGTCCTCCGTCTAGTTGCAGTGTTGCACCTTGCACCTATGTGTGTAAGTGGTATAGCCGGTAGGCGGTAGGTATTCGAAAAACGAGCTCACAGGGTCGTTTCGGTGTGCACTGTACATGAACGTTGCACGTCCCATATAGCTAGCTATCATTTTTTAATTATTAATTAATAAAAGTTTATCCCCAATACAGATTTTATTTTATCTTTATTTATATTTCTTAAGTTCCTTATTACTGTTTTGAATGAAATAATTTAATCTTATATTATTAAGCTGAATATTATACTTTGCAAATTCAGCAATAATAGTTCTTTTAACGTTATCTATTTGTTTTGTTAAATCATGATTGATTGCCAGTAATGATGACAAAGAATCTAGTTTTTATTGTGTTAAAGAAGAAAGCATGCAAGTTTTTATTTGTTGAGGTGCAGAAAATAGGTTCATTGTTAAAATTATTGGTGAAAAACACTTTATTTTTTTTTGGTATAGAGTATAATGAGGAGGCCCTATGCTCGTGCACCGTATGCCCATACGTAAATTAGGGTCTGATTCAAACATTCAGTCACTGAGTTATGGCAAATATTTCACCTCCACGCCCAATATATACTCCATTACTAGGGCCCAAATTTAAATTAGCTAAGAACTATCAAAAAGTACTCTAAGAAATAGCCAAAAATGCCTTATGCCTAGATGTATACGGTATACCACTACACAACAATATAAATTAAGTAAATTGTTCTTTGCTCAAACCAATTAAAATGTCAAAATTTGTATCACTAGTTAGGTAGGTATTAAAAATGAAAATTATTGAAAGCTATATTGTGGTATATCTATTATCTATTTATTTTATTCAATAAATATATAACTATGTAAGTAGGTATTGCACAACATAACAAAATACCTATTTTAATGTAGTACAACAATTATATGGCACTCTCGTGGTCTTATATTTGCGTGTTTTTTTCAGTGGTCATTTTTTTCTACTACCAGTACAACGATAAAAATATATTTTTTTCAAAAACGCTGTCTTGGTACCTAAATACTTCAATTTATGTAAAAAAAAAAATTATTTAAATAGCTTTAATAGAGTAAAGATATAATATAATGATTGTTTACTGTTAAAAGAATCAACCTGTTTTGACAGTTTTAGCTATCTAATCACTTTCCAATAATTTACGACAAATATCTTCTGTTACTATGCCATTGCCATGATCCCCGAGTGAGAGACAGAGATGACAAACCTTGGTGTAACGTTCACTTATTAATCTCAGTATGACAATATCTCACTGTTTTCTTTTTTCATTTCCATATGAAAGTGAGCGTTTCTTCATCAAAATTCACGTTGACGGGAAAACCCAAATTCTACTTCATACTGAAACTGATTCAATCATAAAATTGCATTGAAATTTTTAATTTACATAAATGCATAGTCGCCGGAGGCTTTAACGACCATTGAGTTACAAACATATTATTAAATATTTATATTATGCTCTAAATTAATCCAATAGGTTAGCAAAACTATTAAACGCCCGACCTCCATATAAAATATGTATCAAATTGGTATTTATTACACATTTTAAATTTTTCTACCGTGTAACACTGTATACAATATAGGTGCGTCTCCGAACTTAATGACTTTTCAAGAGTTATCTGCAGGTCAAAGTGGCCTAAACAAGGATAATGAGTTCAAAATTAAATTCTTATTTCATATTTTATATTAGAAGGTGTTGACGCGTGGAAGTTAATATTTCGTCAGTGGCGATTAGTCACTGAGATGTTCCTGAAGGTTACATTTTCTTTGATCGATATAATATTGAAATCAATTTTTTTTTAACTAAACAAAATTATGTTAACTGTTTACTATTTATTTAAATATAATATGTACCTATATTGATGTTCATTTATTGTATCTAATGAAATATATAACTATAATTATAATTAATATATACTTTATTAAGTATTTTATATTTGTCACACATTCAATAAGTGTAAACGTATGTATAGTTTTATGAAATAATTAAATTGTATAGTTACATCCCACTATCTGTAGCTCATCAACCGATTTTCAATGTTTGTCTTTTAGTTTATTATACTTTCTTTATTTTACTTGAAAGTAAGCAACCGTTTTTGAACTGGCTAATCGTATAAATATTTCTTCTTAGTGGTTACAGCTTATAATTATTGTTATTATATTATATCGGAAAACTTCATTGTTTATTGTCCGGGAAAAACTTAATATTTTAGACTAATAACAGGTATAATATAATATTATTATATATTAGCTTTTATTGAAACTGACATTATATTATAATTACCACTTACCAATATTATGTAATCATTTTTTTATCTTTTCATTATTCGCCTTAAATCGTATTTATATTTTTTATAATATAAAAATTAAGTGATTATACTTACTATATATTTGGTTTAGCCATATGAATAATTACGGTTTACTACTTCTATAAATGTTAAAATAATAAATCTCATTGTAAATAAAACAGTGTTTCTTATCTTATATATTTGAGCTGTCATTATGGTTATACTATTACATATAGTATAATATACTACCTACTTATACTATGACATACAACAACCGGATAATTAAGCTGTGTTGAAAATATGTAAATTATATTAACATGTTCATAAACTCTAATGTCCATTTAAAACTGATTACATTACGCAATATTGGTGATATATTACAATGTGTACTAAAATCAAACTTGAATTTGTCTACACTTTTATTAGTAAGGACATGCAGGGCGCGATTTAAAGTTTAAGTAGCCCCAGGCAAAGACGATTTTGGGGCCCTTGAGTTGTCTGTAATAAAAATTGTTCACTTAAAATGTGTAAAATATATTTTTAGTTTTAATTATAAATACATAATTATGTTACATATTTGTATCAATTCATTCAGTAATGTATCGCCTATAAATGTAGTTTTACGTATATTTATATAACACATCAAATAATCTAAGGCAAAAAATTAATATAAATGTTTTGTTACAAAACAATTATAAAATTCGTCTTTTTCGTGAAGACGAATATATTTTAGTTTTTTTCCTGCTTTTAAAGTAATTTGTCTGATCAAGTCAAGCGGGGACAGTTTAAATTTGAGAACGAAAGTGACGTCAAGACTAAAGAGACAGTCGTTTAAAGAGTGCCAAAATGACGCATTTTAGGTACATTCAATCTTACATAAACTATAAAACATTTATTTATAAAAAATATATACACAATATGATAAAATAATTGGCAAGTTTTTTTCACTGAGTAACGAAAAAACATATTTTCATTTAGGAACTATTATTAGGCATATATTATGCTCTTATATTATTGTAATGTTTACAAAATTGTATTGTTGTTTAGCTTACGCCCACGTACAGGCGAAGATGACAGAACAGGATGAGGTGTATTTGATCATAAAATTAAAAATTCTATACGCAGTTGAATACGTATTTATTTAAAAATATTTAAAAATATTTTTATAATTTATTCTTTGATTTTAAGTGAAATAACTTATAATGTTTCCGACTTGTATAACTAACTATTTACTGAGAACATTTTCAAACCGTACAAATTTCTGTTCCATTAATCCGTAGTCTGACAGTCGAATTATTGGACTTTGTTGTGTCTTTGTTTGAGTGGGCAACCATAGATATACATATACCGCATCACTGCATTAGCATCACTCTACGACAATTATTATTGATTAGGTAGTTAAATCTTACATCATTAATCGGATGCACATATTAGTCTACCTGCAAATTCTCACTGCGTGTCTGCATTTCAACTACAAATGCTCAGTATATAAATAGAGTATGGTGGCCTGTCGTCCTGATCTCGTATAGTTATAGATATCCTCTTCGCAGCTCACCATCATTCAGTGGAATTACTAAAACAGTAAAACCTATCTTTATACCTTACTGAGCCGCCGCTGTGGTTCACCCGTCCTCTCTTTGTGTACCGTCGTGAGGCAGGAGACGACGGTCTCTTCCCCCAAAGAAGATACCGATTTATTGTTCATGTTTTGAGTTGGGACAAGCTATATGCCTATATGACTACAAGACGTGTGTCTTCCCAATTGACGTGGTCGGTAGTATAAGCGGACCGCATCTTAGGAGCTCCCCGTTCGGTGC
Source organism: Macrosiphum rosae (assembly GCA_016617965.1). Classification (NCBI taxonomy): domain Eukaryota; kingdom Metazoa; phylum Arthropoda; class Insecta; order Hemiptera; family Aphididae; genus Macrosiphum; species Macrosiphum rosae. The sequence goes on from WHPZ01589947.1 coordinate 20,913, forward strand.
AATTAGTGACAACATAAACACATTGACCTAACTTAACCAATAAAACAACTTATTTCTGTTATTATAGCACATAGTACATACCTAGTTTTTGCAGTTATTACTTTGAAATGCTTAAAATTGTATAGGGTTTATTACTAACCCCTTGATTTTTGTACTTTTACATACTATACATGTCTAAATTCATATAATAAGAATATAATATATAAAATTTAATAAGGATCATATTAAATGAAGCTATTCCAGGTAGGTAGGTACCAACCTATTATAAATTATAATACACATTAATAGCCAATAGGACGCCAATTAAAATATCAAGTCATAAAGTTGTTCAGTTGACAGATACATTCTAATATGCTGAAAACATTGTGTATGTGTGTGTGGGTGTCTGTTACATTTTATCTGGGAAAGGATAGCTATTAGCTACAGATTAATATAACTACACCTATAAATGCATTATTTGATGAATATACTCGTATTCGAGTTGAAAATTAAGCTTTTTGTTGATATAAGTGGTTGAATATAATTAATGCATATAGGTGTATAACGAACATAGCGCTAACGCTTATATAATTGTATATAAGTATGTAACACTACGTCATTATTGTGCCCACATTGAAGCTTTCTGTGTGCGAACGACCACACGGCGACGATGATCGAGTTGGTCGCAGATAAAATAGCAATTATTGTTATAAATATACAGAAAAAGAGTGCAATGTTTAAAAGTCCTTGTAAACATGTTTTATACAAGTGGAATATATGTATATATATATTATGTATGTACTGTCAGCTGTACCTACCATTTTAAATATATAGGTATTATATATTTCTCATTTGTGTAGGTACCTACATAATGGCATAATGCTATCATTATATAATATGTGATAATACTTATACAATATATATAGGTACCTAAATGTATGGATTATAATATTATAATTTACAATATATATCATAATAATCATATTACATTGTTAGGTACGATAGAAAGTTACGATGATAATGACACTATACTCATAAAAAAAATTAATAACAGCGGATGTTTATTCACCTTATTCATAATACAAAATTTCAAATAATTCATATTATTATAAAGATTTTAGAAACTTTACTCAAAAATATATTAACAATTTATATTCTATATAACTTAATGTCAAAAACAGTAAAATATAATGTCCAAGGGTTCCCGCAGGGCGCAGGGTATAGGTAATTTCAACAACAGTTATACAAATGTGGGTAATGGTCATAAAAATGTATTTGGGCAAACGTAAATTGCGCCCAGCTAAGGGAAACAATTGTAAATTGCACCCCGTATTTTTCAGGTATACATTTCTGTGTAGTAAATTGCGCCCAATAGAAATATTATTTTTATGATAGTCATTTAGCGACTCAATACACGTTTTTACACGTTTTCACACGAAGACAACTCACGTTTTAATTTTGAAAATTTATAAGTTTGGTAGATTATAACATAATTTTCTTTCTGGCTAAATCCATTATGTATAATATCCATGTTTCACTGTTGCACGCAAACGGCTGAATTATTACCTAAACGTTAAGTCGTTGTAAGGTTAGAAATATAATATAGTAATATTATACGCTTAAAGGCATTGATATCGCTAATATCATAACAATTATAGCGAGCAACAGTATTTTTAAAATACACATAATAGGTAACGATGAATTCAATGTCACTTAAATACTATGGGCGCAATATACTATACCCATTTTAGACTAAGGGTTAAATATGAAAATCTTTAATATTCTATATGGAGTAGACTATAGTGAGATTTACGTAAAATATAATATTATTAACGTGTTGTTAATTTGAATGTCTGTTAAAAGTTAAAACAAATTTCTAATTTTTACATCAATGATAAAATGAAAATAAACTCAAGCTATATAGATACCTAGTGGATATACAGTCAGTGGTGTACCGAAAAGAATTTTTATTTGGGGGGGTCACAGTTGAATAACGCGTAACAATAGTGAAAACGCACTACAAGTGCGCAGAGTGTGCTGTGGAAACGTTGCGAAAGCTTCGGACGAAACAATGCGCCTACGCGAGCGACTGTCACAAAACTGTCGAATTTGGGGGACCCAAAACCCTAGACAAACCCAAGAAAGATCCGAAGGTCGTCCGAAACTTTCGCAACGTTTCCGCGACACACTCTCCTTGTAGTGCGTTTTCACTATTGTTAAGCCTTAAGCGTTATTCAACTGTGAACCTCTCCATGACGACGAATACCAAAAACTGCTTTACGATGACAAATGGGGGATGTTATAAGATGAAAAAACATTGGAACAGTGCTGTAAACCCAGAAACAAAAAAATCCCGGCTTAATTAAAATGTGCGCTTCTGCTGGGACACCCTATATTTCAGAGAGGTCATTTTCGATTTTCTCAATAGTTACTTAATGCCACGGGATAAACTACCGCTAAAAATGGGATTTTAATTTCTAACGTTTTATTTATCACCATAGCAACGAATAAAAAATTATAATATTATAATATTAATTCAACTTTACAGGCTATAAATTATAATCAATAATAAAACAAAAAGTAAGTGCTGTAACACCTGGAATAAATGAAGTTTCTTTTCCAACAAATATTATAGATTACAAATAAATTTTAGTGGAATCATTCAAAATAAAAGTAAATAAATGTAAATGAAAATGATTATTATTACTATTTAATTACTATATATTAATCATATTCAATAATCGAAATTACAGGCCTGTGATAACTGGAATATGATACGTACGTTTGTAATGTAATTTTTTCCAAATATCTTAAAAATACTGCATCAATAGTATGGTGTCATCTCTCGACTCTCTTTGTAGTCTTGTAGATTCTGGTGGATTATTTAACATATGTAAATTGAATGTGTCCAAAAGAAAAGTTTTAAAAGTACGATTTCTTATCATTAACATTGATGTTAAAGTCAGAAAATTGTTATAATTTATAAATTATAATAATTATAAATGCATAATATACGTAGTGTAGCGATGTATTATCAATAATTATATTATCAATAGGTACGCTAGATATTTATGATCAATCTATATTGCGGACCGTCTCTACAACTTACCGCTTCCGCTTTTTTTTTTTGTTCCATCATACCAATTGATCTAATAATTTCGATAATATTTCTGAAAACTGATCTTAATTCATTAGAATTTCTATTAGGGATCGGTCAGTCTACATTTTAAGATTTCCGATTTAAATTCCGAATAAATCCAGAATAATCAACGTTTGAAATTTCCGAAATTTCAAAATATTTAAAATAATTTTTTAGTGGGGGTGGGGGGGGGGTGAAATTGGGAAAAGTGGACCGACCAATCTCAATTATACATATAATAACGAATTCCAATCTGTTTTAAAAAGTATTATGGCATTACTAGATCGACCAGTATGATAGAATGAAAATTGGATGTTTTGGCTAAAAGAACTGTTTAATATATTATAAAAAATAGTTTTTCGTCAGGAACGTTTTTTCCCGACTAGCCCCGCATCGAGCCGTAAAAAACTTCGTTTCAATATAAAATATCCAGACTGACAAACCGTCTCCGTTCAGAATCGTTTTTCTTATACAATGGTATTATATCATTGAATTCAAGTTTAATACAATCCATTATACATTGACCCACTATTGTAACCTACTATACAGCAGAGCGATTTCCACTTACCCGCTTGTTAACATTGTTTATTTAATATTAATTGAACTTTAAATGCTTATTAAAAATATTTGTAAGTACCTGTATGTATTTCCTATATTTTAACATAAATATGTTAATGGACTATAGGTACTGATATTTTATTTTTTTAAGCGATTTTTTCTAACACTTTGTTCATAAAATTATAACCATAGAAACATTAATAAATTAATTTTCATAGGAGACTTCAAGACAACGTTTGGTTAGCTAGTAGGTACATGGGTACACATAGGTAACATTGGAATTTATGATCCCCTCACCATCAACTTTTTAGCAACATCAGTATCACAATTTATTCAAATCAATTGGATATTATGTACAGTTATTTAGTTTTTCATAAATGGTCAACTGAAAAATTAATAAAACAAATTATTTAGAGTGGGCAGGTATTATGACCAGCTTACCAACCCCACACTAGGTTAGCCCCTGTATATACAGTAATAATTTAAGGTTGAAGGGCCTCGTCTCGTTTAGTTTACAATGTAGTAGGAGGATAGCAAATATCGATGTATTTTAATTTTTAATGCATAAATATTAAATACATACAACATACAACTAAATATGTTACAACTAACATATTTTTAAGACAATGATAAACCATTGAATAATCGATTCTAAGCAAGCGTGTTTACTGTTTGCTGAGTTTATCAAGGTAGGTATTACAATAAGGTACCTACTTGTAACATTTTGCAGAGGCAATTGGAATTTATATTGTACGTTTACCTACTGTTTAGAGTACATGCATTATGTATTATATTGATATACTTATATTATATGATATTTAAAATTGTTATTGTTATTAAGACCTAATTATTATTATATACATTAATTAATTATACAATATACATATTATTTACATGATCACTTGTACAAGCACTAACAAAACGCGTACTATATTAACGTTCAGATAACAGAGCATTCGGATAATCAAGGTTCTGTATCTACATAAAATATGCAATTTTTGTAATTCAATTATATACATTGTATATTGTAAATAAATATTTAAAAAAATATATGTTTCTTCAGAAAAATTAGTCAGTGTAAAAATGTAAGCTAATGTATATAGAATGCATTATGCATAATTAGGTACTTAAGTAAAAAATTATCACAATTGTCTTTTAATGACATACCTATAAAGTATAATTTCAAATTTACAAATATTTACATAATATATTATATTATTAAATGTGTTGTTTATTATACAAATCGGGAAAAAAACATCAGAGGAAAAAACCCAAGGTAAAAATGACTTGATGAAATAATGCGAAAAAAATACTCAAGGAAATAACACCCGAGAAAATTATAATATTTAAAGAAGTATAATTAATAATGACATGGAAAATAAAAATATCAACATATTATTTTATTTATTACAAGTTACAACTAACCGTTTAACTGTATAGATATTTATTAATATAAAATAAAGTTGTTCGACTTTATTGATAACTAAATGAAACAACTAGGTCAACTACTAAAAAACTAAATAATATTAATGTATTTTACTTTATGAAAAATTAATATATTACTAGGAATATTAGAAAACTTCATAAAATATTATAATAATATTATTACTATTATTTTAGTTAACTCTATTATCCGAGTAATCTTTATTAAAATTCTATATCATTCTATATTATTAATTTCTGGTCAGGTGGCACTGCTGGAAGCCTTCCTATTAATGTTATTTTATGTCTCATGTTCTTATGTCACCACACTTACTCACTATACAGTGTATGTTGTATAGATTGTAAATATACTTTTTTTAAATAAATAAAAAAAAAAAATTCTATATTTCTAAAGGTGTATAATAATCTTTATTGTCCGCGACTTACTATTATTTATTGCAATAGGAATTCGACAATTTGTGATGATAACCCTGTGGAAAACATTGTGTATATACTTAATATTTTATTGGTAGGTTATTGCGAGCATATATTTTCAAAGTGCCGTGTTTGTGTGGCATTATGGCGTTTTGTAAATATAATCAACTTCTGATAATATTGTGTCTAAACTAATACGCTACCACTATAGCGTGTTATAATGTACCTATTAAAAGTAATACAATTTATATTCCTAAGCAAACTATGTAGCACCCGTTGAGAATGTGTGTTTTAAATTTTAATGAAAATTACGATTTCTATAGCATAATATATATCATTTAGCATGTTATTTAGCTATAAAGGTATATTGTATACAATATTATATTATGTGTATTCAATCAATAGATTAATCAGGTTAAATTATAGGTCACAACTCACAATCCAAATATCTAACGATATAATAAAATAACTTACCTATATCATTAGAAGAATATAACATACTAACTATATACGACATAAACGCTAAATAAAAACTGTAGGAATTATTTTTTATGACCCTGTCCATAAAATGCATGTTAAGTGTAGGTGGCTATATATTATAAAATTTATATTTATTGTGTGTACGATTTTATAATTTGCTTGTTGTAATAACATCACATTATTACGTCTCAAGTTGACAACTCAATTATTTGTATTTGTATAAATTACGCATCGATAAGTTGGTATACTGCAAACATTATAATATGTAATTGAAAGGTGTCCCAGCAGTGATAAAAGAGAGTATTATACCAATTAGGCATGTAGACTGCTGCATAATTTTATGCTAGTCGCTGGACATAGTTAATCTAACTAAAATAAAGAAACTCAAATAATAATATATTAACATATACCTAGGTAATTTGAAACTTTGATCAATACCACTATTATAATACCTACTGTCAATAATATTCTTTATAATATTATGTCAGTTAGTATATTATCTACTCTGTACAATTTCTGCTATCAGTAATCAGTTATCACCATTGGTTATGTATTTATGTAATATAATATAATATTAGTGTATATAACTAGCTAACTATATAATTAATTATGTTATATTATTTCGTGCAGCTGTAATCAACAGTTTATAATATATACACTGTGATATATTTACTGTTGATTTTACAACGTATGGTGTTGGTGACGTTAGTGTATAGAGTAATAATTACGTATATGAACGTGACACAGGACAGGTACTGAAATCTCAATAACAGCTGCAGGAGCTCTTTAAGCAAAATCCTAAATTTGATTAAATAGGGCCGATTTCACCAACACAGTTAATCACGATTAAAGTTAACCGGAGTTTTAATCGGCCGAATTTGGCCGGTTAAATGACCTTTATCAGCCGATTAAGCGTTAACCGTGATTAACTGTGTTGGTGAAATCGGCCCTTAGTATAATATTTTATACTAAGTCATATGGTCTTCGGCGTTTGAGACGTCTAATGTCTTGAGAGTTATCAAGTAGTTGAATTTTTATTTGTTTTTACATTTTAGATTCTGAGTGGAGCGAAGAAATGAGGAATGTAATTCTTCAATATTATGTGTGGTTTTTACGTTTAGAACACTTCATTTCCCAGTCGAGTCCTTCTGTTAAGTATTACTACTTTTATAGGTGCATATAGTTACGATTGTTGGTATTAACTATTAAGGTACTTATTATTATTGTTCATAGTTACTGTACATAAATTATATATGGAATTATAATTTATTTCGTTTTATTAAAAAACAATTAGAAACGCGGAAGTTTTAGACGTTTTAATGAAATAGCTAGATGCCTAGATCACTAGATTCTTACTTCACGTTTCTTTTTTTCAAAATCATTTTTTTTTTTGTCCATTCGAATTGGTTCCCGGGTTGTTACGAAGGGTACTTATATTCGAATTGATTCCCAAATTTTTACGAATTCTATGGAGAGTTATTTGGAAAAACCTTGATTCACTAATGGGGAATTAATTAATAAATTATTTATATTTATACGTCCTTTATGTCACCTGTTCTAAAATTTGCACAGCTTTGGAAAGCTGACTCTTTTGAAATTTTTATATCATGCGTTTCAAAAACGAAAAGTACTCAAATTTAATATGCACTGTGATTTAATATTGCATGAAACACGTACAGATACGCCTGTCTGTCTGTTAGTTTGGGAAAGGCTTCGAAACGAATGAACCAATTTTTTCGGGGTTTTTACCGTTATTATATTACCTGGTAAGTAAAATAGTTCTTATGATTTGATATGAATTTACACCTGTATTTTATATTTTATCGAAATAACCCAAATAATTGTGTTCAAAATCTGTGTAGCTTACATTTAACGGAGTTTAAGAAAGGGTAAACCACTGTCATTTAATTTGTCTAGGCAACGCCGTGCAGGATCAACTAGTTATGGATAATATATAATTGTAAATTTCAGCAGCATTGTATCGAGGTCATTGCACTTTTATTGTATAGGAACTTGTTGGCTGAAGGGTGTGGGCTGTGACCACTGAACTAAATAGTTCAGTAACTGTGACCTGCCCCGACAATATAATTATTATAATTATTATTGTGATTAGTGGACAGTGGTAGGCTTGTTGATTACCACAGTACTACAAGTCGCTTTCCGTCATTAAATAATACACTTCTTTTCGAATTTACAACCGTCGAGTGCCCGTAATTATAATAATTAGTAATTACTATATATACGGGTATATATTGTATTTTTTTATATGACATAGATACAGTAAAATACTAAATAAAATTAAAAATAGTCTGTATATAGGTACTCACTATAATCACTATACTCAGTATGACGTTCTTAGAAAATTCCAACATTTATAATTATTAAGTGTATAATAAACATTATGAGTTATGACGAGTGACGACATTAATATTTTATGTCAAATATACAGCGTGATTCACAAAGCATGCTCATCCCCCTTTTTGTATTTAATATCTAATGCAGTTATTTATTGAAAACCTGATTTTTTGTATTTTTAAATATTCCCATAAACATAGTATTTTTGTAATTCTTGAGATCTTTCGTGCTACTTAAGGAATGTGTTGTGGAGGTACAAACTTCTATTTTTAAAATGAGAACTCCCTCTTTCGACTGTTTAATAACTGCAGAGAAACTACTCGTTACAATTTTGAATTAGATGCATCAACATTTAAAAAAAAAATTATTCACTAAATAATTTACAGTAAAAAAGGGGAATTTTCATTTGAAAAACAGAAGTTTGTATTGCCACAGAACACTCCTTAAGCAGTACAGACAAATTTAAGAATTTGAAAAGTTATATTTAAAAATTCCGAAAATCATAATTTGCATATATTCATTATTAAAGGAAAAATGGTAGGGAGCATGCTTGACGAATCACCCTGTATAACATAATTTATTCCAGATCAATTTAATATTTTTATAGCAATAGAATAAAATAATAATATTATAATAAATTTGTTGTGAAAAAGGATGTTTACGAATCGGAGACTGCATAATAGTCCGATTGATTCGTAATATAATTTAACATGTGAACATATTGTGTTATTAAATAGCTATACTATTATTCAAATTTACAATACACGATAAATATACCAACACAAAACCTTAAACTGCGTGTTCGCATAACAACATATCAATTTAAGTAGGTATAGGTACATAATATTTACATACCTACCTATTACCTATATCAAACAAATACAACGGGAAAATGTGGTAAACATCGGTGTTTACCGATGCAAACCACACTATTGGTACATAAACCATAAACTTATTGACAAGCGCCGCAACTTGAAAGTTATAGGTGAATAGGCAATAAGTACATAATAACATCGTCGTAGGCCGTAGCTGGTATAAATGTTGTTATCATTTTACGTGCGTCTCGTTAGTACAACATATTGCATATGACCTACCAATACTCAGTGGTCGCAGAAGAGGTGGGATTGGGATACAATGGGATGGCATCCCTCCACTTTTTATAATTTTCGTTTTCCATCCTCCACTTATTTTGTCGAAAATAATATATCCCCCTTATAATTATTTAAAAATATTATCGATTAATACTGGTGTTTTTCATAAACATTATTTTTACATTAATACAATGGACAATGATGTTTATTAATATTATAAATATTATTACTTTTTTTGTAAGAAACAATATTACCTTATGGCTATAATATGTTTCATAGATATTAATTTCTTCATTATTATCTATGATTTTTTTGCTCGTTTAAATTGGGCAATAGAAATGACAATTATAGATATAATAAATCTAAACTTGATTTCTTTCAATTTGATGATGATAATAAGATAATATAGGTACTTTATTTTCAGTTGTAAAATTCAAAGTTACAGCTTTTTTGATTTATTTTTTAAAAGTTAATAAATATAATTTAGACTTAAAAAAAGTTTAGCTTATCCATTTTTTTTATACTTTCTGTAGTACATTACATATTGTTAGTATTCATAAGTTGTGTGTACATAGATGGTATAAGCATAATATATATTATGTATAATATTATACATTTATATTTTATACATCATAAATGTAATATTTTAGATTCTGAGTGGAACGATGAATGTATTGATTTACAAATTACAATGATGTGTGTGTTTTTTTTTTATTTATTTTTTTGTGTCTGTGTACACGATAAGTAGTAAAAATAATGCTTCAATTTTCAACTTCAGTACCTTGTTCGATTGGAAAGTGAATATCGTTGGTGCATTGGGGAGGCCAAAATTTAAAATTCCCAGTAATTTTCAAAAGCGCCAAGAGAAACAAAAGAAAAATTCAGGAAAACGGGAATTTTTACGCAAAATCGATTTTTCACAAAATTGAATTTGGTTTTTAGTGTAACTTTAAAATAAATGACCGTAGATAGATGGAATTGTCACTGGTAATTTATATTTGCATTTTCTATATACGACAACATTTTCAAAATATTTTGATTTATTTTGAACTGTTTAGGGACATTTTCATTTTCCATTTTTTTTTCTAAAAATATCAATAAAATTGTATTTGTTAGTTAAAAAAGTTTGAAAATTCAATAGAAGGCTCCAGTTTATTGTTTCAAAGGCAGATGAAAAATATTAAAAATCCTTAGTCACAGTTTTTTTTATAAGCATTTAAAGTTCAAAAATTGACAAAATATGGAAAAATCCCAAAAATTAGCAAATTATTTTGAGTTAAGAATTTGTAAAAATTTTTCTTTTTAAATCTAAGATTTTAAAATGTAATACAATATTCCTTATAAGATTATATACCTTTATTAAAAAAAAATGTCTATAAAAAAGTCAAATTAAACTTTTATGAGAGTTTGAAATTCAAATTTGTACAATATTGGATATTTACCCGATTTCTCATGTAGCGATTTCCTTATTTTGTTGCAATTCAAAAACAAATAACTGTAGATTCACGAAAAATTCACTGAATGTTTATATTAGCATTTCCTATACACCATACAATTTTAAAAATATTTTGACTCTTTTTGAGATGTTTACGGACATTTTCAATTTTCAATTTTTTTTAGTTTTTTTTCTATAAATATCAATATTGTTCTATCTGTTGGGGTAAAAAGTGTAAATATTTAATACAAGGCTCCTGATACATTGTTACAATATCAGTTGAAAAATATTGAAAATACATAGCCACAGTTTTTTTTTATAAACATTTAAAGATCGAATTTTGACAAAATTTATCAAATTTAAAATTGAATAATTATTTTGTAGTTAAAAATTTATAAAATGTTCAACTTTTATATTTAATTGTTGAACATTTAAAACAAGATTCCACGTAAGTAGTTAATTCTGTTACCAAAAAATCTAAAAAATACATAAGCAAATTTAATTTTTATAGTCATTTTAAGTTCAAATTTGGACGAAATTACATAATAAAAAACCTAGAATAACTATTTTAGTTATTTTGTTGTGATTGTATAATATTACTCGTGGGTAATTGAAACTTCTAAAGTACACTAGTCACTAATATATATCTATGATAGTATCAGGGTTTGTTGTTGATGTATAAAGCATTATATGTACCAAATGGTTATTTTTATATGATTAATTTGGAATTTATTATAGGTACCTATTATATTTTAATAATAATATTTTTTTTAAATACCATAGATAAGTATATAATATGTCTTATACCTAGACTGATATACCGTCTCCGCTCAGAATCGTTTTTCTTATACAATGATATTATATCATTGAATTCAAAATTAATACCATCCATTATACAGTGACCCACTTGTAACCTACTGGCTAAACTATACGTCTGTACAGCAGAGCACCTTTTTTTATGTTTTAAATTCAAAATATATTTAATTGTAGGTACTTAGCCACTTAGGTATAGGTGTGTATAGTTAATTGCTCATTCAGTATAATGAGAGTCTTGTAAATAATACTTTTATATTGTTTTTGGAATACCGAATTACCGAATACTTATTAAAATATATTAAAAAAATATTTTCTGAATACATATTCGAATCCTTTAAAAAGTATTCAAAATTTCAAAATACGTATTCGAATACTTCACAAGGCTGGGTATATACCTACTATAATATAATGTAGGTATGTATCTACAATATAGTTAGGTAGGTATATAATTATATCATATTATTATTTAATATTATAATATTTTATTCCTTTCGGACATGGACCAGCATGTTTTCAATAGTTTTCAATAGGTAAACATTATAAACGTAAATAATTAACGGTTATATAGAAAACGTGCTATTAACACGTGCACCTGTCGTGATAATATATTACTTCATTATCATTGATATTTTCATGTTTTTTGGTATAACAGTATCATAATATGTGTTTTGTAGGACGTAGGTAAATATTATATTCGTATGCCTTATGTATTTATACGGCATTAGGCATAATAGCATATTATGATATACCGTCATGCCGAGGTCCGATGGCTTTATAGTTCATAGACTTATCGCGTTCAATGTATGCTATGTTTATGTATATGTATATATATATAAGCAATCTCCTCTGCAGCATCCGGTCGGGGGTCGAAGCCGAGTGTATTAAGTTTTACAATAATAATATATTATATTATTATATTTTTATAAGCACGCAAAATAAATAATAAATTAAAATTACGACTCTTGATAGTATTTTAGATTCTGAGCAGAGCGATATACAGTCGTACGCCTATCTAAACAGTATATACATTTTTCTAGCAATATACATATATAAATTATAAGCTATTATGTAGGAACCCAATAACGCATAAAAATAAACAATACGCGGAATTGGACTCAAAGAGTTCTATATCGAAAAAATTCAAAAATAGTTTTTTTATCTGTTCAATCAAGATTTATTTTTCTCTATCTTTTAGGCTTAGAAAAAAGTTAATCGATCCCATATTTAAAAAGTTACCAGAAACAAAAGGTTCTATGTTACCCTTATCCAAACGATGTGTTGGATACATCGATAGAACATTTTGTTTTTAAATTTATATTTAAAACAAAAAGTGTTATCAAAAATAAGTATATGTAAATATACAATGCAACTTTGTTGTTGTTATTTATAAGAATTGTTGCATTTCACACGCGGTAAGTCGATGTCACTAATTACGAATAAAGTTACCTAACCCTAGATGACCAGGTCAGTACCTACCTATAATCAATATGATGGTGGTTGGACATTTTTTTCAAACAAAATATTTGTTAAATTTAACGTTATAATTTATAAATCTAGTTTATTGCCAACTCGAAATTTAAAATTTTTTCGGACACCTATGCGTATTATTACAACCTGCAGTTAGAACGATGGTGCAGAAATTAATTGCCGGGAATTATTAGTTTTTATGGTATAGCTTTTCGAAGTTCGCGATTTCTGTGTTTTGTTCTAAAAAATTTTCAATTTTTTATTTTGAAACTTAGGTAAATCAACTTTTTAAAAATTATGACACAAAAATAATTCTGATAACCACCTATATGGTGTTTTACATAAAAAATCGAGGGACGTTTTCGATTTTAATTGTGTACCTATATGAAAATTAAAAAAAATTTAATTATATATGTATATAATCATTGGTAATTTAAAAAAAGAACTGTAAGTTTTGTAATTTTTCTACTGAAATGTAACACATAATTTGAAGAAACCCAATTTGTAAATTCCAATGACAGGCTTAATGATGTCAAAGCGTTAATTCTTTAAATTAAAAATTAAAAATTTCGGTAACACGTTAGAGGTACGCTCGGTATATAATATGTAAGTTTTATATTATACGGTCTATACGCGAGTACAAGACTGACCACGAAGGGAGATTTCTAGATAGCCTGTCCTGATAGTTATGTTAATGGCATGACATTGACTGATACCTAAACTTGTTATAAAAAACTCATTTTTGTTAGTAAAATCTTCTTGGCCTGCCGATAATGTCGTAGTGTTGTGCGTTAATGTTTTATTATGATTGTCACGAATTTTTTTGGCGATTTACAGTTCGACGCAGTATCCACTATAGTGCAGCGGCCTCCACATGAATTTTGTGCGCAGTGCGCACGCTCCACATATTAAAACAATAGTAATAATATTAAGAAAACACGAACGTTTGACTTTTTTTAAACACTATTCCACGTTTATTACTGAGTATATTTATATCGTTAGCGCCACGAGAACGAAACGGCCAAGGCCATATTTGGTATCGCGCGCGCACGCAATCTAACACATTACGTAGAGAGGTAATAGGTTTTTTTACTAATAGAGCCTAGAGTATATAAAAGAGAGTAAGTGGATGTCGCTCTGTTGTACAGTAGGTTACAAGTGGGTCAATGTATAATGGACTGTATTAAACTTGAATTCAATGATATAATATCATTGTATAAGAAAAACGATTCTAAAAAAAGTAACATCTTGATCCTGTTTGGTAAAAGATACTATATGTTGAAATCCAAGCACTGGTAGGAATTTTTTTTACAGGTTAAAAAAAAATAAAAAATAAACACCATTGTAAAATCACTAGCTTCCTCGCTCCGCTCAGAATCTAAAAGTATGTTTTTAATAATTTTTATAAAGCTATATCATCACAATATTATTGATTGCACGAGGCACCAATATATAATGGAAACCTCGACTAAATTTATTGTCAGCCTTCCGGCTTGAGGACAGCTGATAGGTATAGTAGGTAGCCAGGTAGGTCTCTACAAGTTCTCAACCTACATTTTCTAGTCCTCGCAAATTGGGAAGGGAGAAGATTAGAATAGAAAAGTAGAAACTCGCGGACGGCGAAACGCGCAACCCTGTGTGTTGGCTGTGCCTTTTTGGAGAGGTTACAATAATTCCGTAACTTCTAGGTAAAAAAAATCTGCCAAGTGCGAGTCGGACTCCAACACGAAGGGTTCCATAGCAGCAAGTAAAGTCTAAGTCTAAGTATGGGCAACCCTCAAAATTCATTAGATCTTGCTCAAACCAATTTTCGGTGGAAGTTTGCGTGGTAATGTACATCATATATTTTTTTTAGTTTTATCATTCTCTTATTTTAGAAGTTATAGTGGGGGGGCACACATTTTACCACTTTGGAAGTGTCTCTAGCGCAAACTATTCAGTTTAAAAAAAAATGATATTAGAAATCTCAATATCATTTTTGAAGACCTATCAACAGATACCCCACACTTATGGGTTGGATGAAAAAACATTTTTGAGTATCAGTTCTAAGTATGGGCATTGGGCAACCCCCAAAATGTATTTATTTTTTCTATCTTTGTTTGAAAATCCTTATGCGATTCATAGAATACATCCACTTACCAAGTTTCAACAGTATAGATCTCATAGTTTCGGAAAAAAGTGGCTGTGACACCATGACGGATAGACGGACAGACAGACAGACATGACGAATCTATAAGGGTTCCGTTTTTTGCTACGGAACCCTAAAAACGAATAAACCTCAACAAAATAAATATCAATCGCGATTATTCACGAGATTATCCAATGCGGATTTACAAATGAAACTGGATTTGATGGGGGGGGGGGGATACAACTCATAGTCAAGACAGTGTGCTTCTGCACTTTGCAGGGATTCATCATCCATTATACTACTATTTAGTATTTTTAGTCTGTGGATCCATAAAGGGTACTTTTTTTTTATTTAAAAATATATTTACAATCTATACTACAGGTATAATGAGTAAGTGTGGTGACCTACTGACCTCATATAACATTTGACATAAGTAACATTAATTGTAATTAGGATGGCTCCTTACAGGGTATAACTGTATAAGGGTCCCTACTTATACATTTTACGATTTAGGATTAAATACCTACTAAGGTATGCTGCAGTGGCACAAATAGGAAAATCTATTAAGATATATTGCTATAGACATATTGTGCATGGAGAAACGGATAGATACAGCTGCAGTGGCAGTATCAGGATATTTGTTTAGGCAGGGCCTATTATAGGAGGCTAACTGTTATAAGGTCGGGCCATGCAAAATAAAATGTCAACATTGCACCAAAAAAAAACAATATAATCTTTTACAAATTTTTTTTTTGGCTCAATGAAGAATCATTTATTTTATTTTTCTTTAACATACTGTAAAATAGGGTGACTCCGGACAGAGTTGAACCTTTTTTCAAAAATTAACCTCAATATATTGTTTCTAAAATTATGAAAAAAATATACAATGTTCTTTAGGTATGTTGAAATCATATAGCAGAAGAATAATCATAAAATTCATTAAAGTTCACACTTTTTTTAAAAGTAGAAAACTGTCCGGAGTCGCCCGTAAAATGGAGTGACTTCGGACACCTTTTGAATGTCATTAAAAACCAATGTTAAATTTACAGTGGTTGACTTCGGGACAATGAAGATATTTTTAAAAAAAATGTAATAAATTGTAATAAAAAAACCCCAAACATTAATCGCAATTACAACATAATTTATTTAATATTCTAAAAAAATAATTCTTTACCTTTCTATAAAAATGTCAACTTAAAATTTATTTTTCACTTTTCTGTTTTTACAGATCGTAGATATTTATAATAGATATTAACGCGAAGTATTAATTTTCAACTTTTATTAAACGTGTATTCTAAAATTTTAAGATAACTAAAAAAACTTGGTGTTGTCCGGAGCCACCGAAATCACCCCTCATGTCTGAAGTCCAACTATTTTACGGTATTCATTTTAGACAAAATAAATCAATTTACACAGTATACCTATTATGTATCAGCAAATTATTACAATTTATAAGTAGTACTATTAATTATAAAATATATAAGTTGCTTGTAGGCGATAACTATAGTATTAAAATTTTAACTATTATAGTGAATTTAATTAATATTGAATGTACATTTTTGTGTACATACAAATTAATATGTTTAAGGTAGGTTCAGTGATATGAGTATAGGAATAGGACCATGGCCCTACCTCGTGCTGCCATAATAAAAGTAATAATATATCATAATATAATCTGAGGTGTAAATTTGAGACATGTTGTTTTATAGATAATGTGAACTAGGCCCGGCTCAAGGGGTAGGCAACATAGGCAACCTAGGGCGGCACTTAAGCAGCACTTTAGTAAGAGGGCAGTATTTTCAAAATACTAATAATATTATATTGTGAGGGGCAGAAAAAATTGGTTTTGCCTAGTTCACTTTTTTGCTTGAGACGGCCCTTATGTGAACACTCTATAAACGGCAGATAAGCTATTTAAAACAATTTGCATTGAAAAAACACAATCATAGACTGTATGAGATATAAAATATTAATATAATATTATGTTGCTCCTTTTATTTTTGGAAGGGTGAAAATATTTTAATAAAAGAGCAAGTTTGTGTTTATATATGACGTAGAATTGTTTATTGAGCATTACTAATGTCTCAGGAAGAGCCTGTTGTATTAGTAAAAAAATGTTTAATAAAAATAATCTTAGTTTCATATATTATTTTATCAATAATGTTGTTTTTTTAAATAAATGATTAATATACATCTTGGTTTGGTTTATAAACAAATATGTTGTAATAATTATTTAATTAAAAAAACTATTTACAAATTAAAAAACTAAACATATTTAAAATGAATAAATGAAAATGATAATTCCAGTAAACAAGAATTAAAAATAGTATTTGTTATTTGGACACACGCTTTTGTTGTCTTGATCGATATATATCAAATGGCGGTGGTACTAGGTTAATATCTTCATCACTGTCATCACCTTTACCAGACAGTCCTCCTATTCTTCGTTTTTTCTTATTGGAACCGCCATGTGCTGCATCTTCATTGGCCCATTGCACTGACACAGCAGTGTCAAATAATTTCACATCACATCCATTTTCAGCTTTTGGCATTGGTGCTATATAAGACAATATAAATTTATTATTAGCAATTATATTTTATAAATCAAACATTTCTAAAATCATAGTATTAAGTCAAGAAATTATAAATATGTGTATAAATGTAATCTTTATAATAACAAGAATAAAGTATATTAAGTAAATTTTATGATCACAAGTAACTACTCTGCACATTGCACGTGTTAAATACGGTGTTTATTATACATGAATAGCTACTAGTTTAATGTTATTATCAGATAATCTTAAGAGGATGCCACCTGTATGTGTGTAAACACATAACAACAAATTTGCATTCAGTATTACCAATTTTGTGTTATTAAGTTTTAAAATAGATTTAATTGACTTATCGTCAAATGTAAAAGTAAGAATATTATTTCTAGTGTTTTGAAGGTTTTTGTTAATAGTTTAATTTATAAGTAAGTTATGAAGAATTTAGAAATTTTAATTTTTTAGATAGTTTTACTCACTTTAAAAGTAAAATATCAAAAAAAACTACACAATGCCCTAGATAATAGTCTTATCTTTAAGTTGTAGAGTAGATCAATTCACTCCAATAAAAAAGCAAACATCCACAATTTTTATTATATTTTACTATTCTATAACATCATAAAAAAATATATTCAATTGAACAAATAGGTGGACAAGTGGGTACCCTTCTGCTATTTTATACTAAGTGAAAGTTTTTATCGAGAATAATTTTAAAAAAATTTACAAAATTTTAAAAAGGGTTCAATACAATAACTTACTCAAAAAGAATCAAAATACTTAGAAAATATTACCATTTATGGAAAATACTAATATAAATATTCGGTGAAAATTTCAAGGTTCTACGGTTATTAATTTTTGAGTTACACCAAAAAAATAAAATAGATTTTTTATAAAATTGGTTCTGCGTAAAAATTTCTATTTTTTGTCTTGAAGCTTTCTAAAACTACATGGATTTTAAACTTTGACCTCTCAAAAGTACCAATTAGATTCTTAATTTCTATCAGAAAAAATGATGATCTCAAAAATCGGATGATTTTTACAACCCAAAATGTTGATGTCAGACATATAAATAAAAACACACATCATTGTAAAATCAATACATTTTTTCTCTCCGCTCAGAACCTTAAAGCATAAAATTAAATATGTTTTAAAAAAAATTGTGTATTGCTTAAGTTATCAAATATATTATTTTTTCAACATACTACTCAGATTTGTATAGGTACATTGTGCATGATCAAAATATAATAATGCAAAATAAAAATTTTATTCAATAGGTTTATAGTAAAGAGGATTCCACCAGATGATTTTCTCTCTTTGTTTAACACATGTACGACATTTGATTTTAGACGTGTTCTTTGCTAAACCTACCAATTGATCTAATGAAGCGATAAGAATTCTGAAAACAGATTTTGATTTTTTGGCAAGTCTAATTGAAATTGACTTTCCCAAATTTTTAATATTGTCTTCCAAATTTCTAAAAATGCTATGTTAAAAAATTAAAAAATTGTGGTATTTCAATTTTTGGAGAAATTAAAATAAAAAATGTGGGAAAATCGATTTTAAGTAAACTTGACGACAAATCCAAATCTGTTTTTAAAATTCTTATTGCTCCATTGGATCAATTGGTATGTTTGCAAGAACACGTCTAAAATCCTATGTCACACAAGTGACAGTATTGAACCACCATAAAATCGATTTTCTTAGGCGATTAATATTATTATTAAAATAAGCATTATTGTTGGCAGTACATTTTACTAGGGAAAAATAATAATTTACCACTGTTAAGCACCCCTTTCCCCCATAGTTACGCTTATGTTTATATTTTATAAAAGTGATTTTTTGATTTGGGAACAAAAAGGGTATTATAATAATATGAACTCAAAACATTCCGCTGTTTCTTAAATTATCATGTTCTAAACTCAATGAAATTTTCAAAATATTTAGACTACTTTTAATCACTTTATAAACATTTAAAATATAAACATTCTTTTTTTTTTAAAGGTGTTGTTTTAAGTTTTTAGGTTCTGTCAAAATGGTTAAAATTTAATACAAGATCCTAGATAAGTTGTTCGTTTAGCAATTTAAAAATATTGAAAATATATAGATTACAGTTTTTATTTTAAGAGTTTAAGTTCAAGAAAAAATTGCATACTATTTTCAAATTGAAAGTGCAGGATGTTTCATTTGTATCTATTCAGTCATTTTTAAAAATGAGTTGGGTATAAATTATGTTGAAAAAAAATCTTGTATTCAAGACCAGTGATGTAATTTCAATATGTAAAATAAATATATTAAAGGACTTACCTTTGTCAGGAAGTATAAGTCTCAGGAAAATATCCATAAGCATGTCTACAGACACAAATGGGCCATGAAAACAACCAGGTGGTGGTAATACTTGCATTAGCTGACAAGCTGGTGGTGGCGGCGGAAAGGTTCCTCCTTTAAAATGTTATTTATAATATTATAAATTTAACAAATATTTCATTTTTATTACCTGGCACAATATGTTCGCCTGGAAAAGCATTCAATTTTGGTTTATACGGTACCATTTGAGAAACATCTGGCACTGGCAATCTTTTTTCGTTGGGTCTATTATCTAAGTCATCTAACCCATCGATAACAGTAGACCTTTGGGTGGAATTATGCATTGTTTTAGATACTGTATTGGTAACTTCGTTATAACCAATAGATCTCAACTCGGGACTTGTACATGGAAATAAGTTTAAAAATCTATACCTATCCACAAGTTGCGCTGTTTCTTTTCCTTCAAACTCAACTAGCTAAATTCAAAAAATTAAATATAAATTATATTTATTTTTTAATGTTTTTATATAATTATTTTAAATTACCTTGCCAAAAACAGCAGATCTCCTTTTCTCTACTTTCAGTATGCTTGACAAATCTCCAATATTTGATTCAAATTCAAGGAATCGATTCCAAATATCTCTGAAATTAATAAAAGTTTAATTAACAAGTGTTTGCATTATTGTAAATTATTATTTATTTTAAAAATAATAATTGTTACACAGATTTTTCTGGTTCAAGACTTGTGTTTGATAGAACTCTCTCAAATAATACCCTTGTATTATTATCCTCTATAAAAAAAAGTAGTACAATAAATGTATGAAACATTATTTAATATTATAGATGAATTATTTACCATTAAGGTGAGAAAGATAATCTATATAACTAATAATATACTGAGGGTTGTCGCAATACTTTTTTAATCCAAGCTCAAAAATACGAAAAGCAATGTTTTTATCTTTACTACAATAATATTCCATTAAAGCAGCAGAGACATAAACATGGTATTTAGATCTAGAGTCGTCCCTGGCTTTTTTAAAAACTGCTCGTGCTGATTTAATTCCTTCGGCGCGACGAGCAAATTTCATATATTGTACATATGTCTGTAAACCATTAAAATATTAAATTTGTTATTTAGATGATACAATACAATTTTTAAAATTCATACCAGTGTTGGATCAGTGGTAATTTCATTTTCTAAATAACTTTTATAAATACTATGAACTTTTTCATAATTCATACGACCTTCTTCAAAATCAGCATAAGCAAACCGTAGTAACATACTTGTATTTAATACAGTACCAATTGCTCTTTCATAAACATTAGCTGCTTCGTCGCTATACTGTTTAGCTGCTGATATATCCTAAACACATAAATGTTATAATAATAATATAATATTTAATAATTTATGGGTAATTGTTTAATAATACTTACCCCTTTTTCTGAGAGAATTTTAGAACTTCCATCCAAAAATTGGGCAGCTTCATACCAAAAGTCAGGATGATGGGTCATGCATAATAGTGCTTGGTCAAAAGCAAACATTACTCGTCTTGTAATTAGTGCAGTGTCTTCAGTATTTAAAGGGTTCGCTTTTTCCCAAATTATATATTTTTTCCACAATTCCACCTATTGAAATAAATAATCATTAATTAGTACACAACTAAAAATAAAAATAACAAAACCAGACACTTACTTGTTTCATCTCGTCTAGGCTACCAGTTGGGGGTGCACTAGGATAATTCTTGTTCAGTCCTCTTATAACTACCTCATACTCTTTGGTGACTCTCCTGGCATTCATATAATCTCTACTTCGTTCAATCATCATCTTGTCAGCAATCATAATATTAATACTTTGTTCAAACGCCAGATACTCTTTCCATAACAATTCAATGTTAATCATAGGATTTACAACACCACGTTGATACACCTAAAGTATAAGATATTAATTTCATAATAATTTATAACTTTACACTTTATTGAATAAGAATCAAATTTAACTACCTTTCTGATTGCTGTGATCTTTTGGTTTTCAGCATATGAACCAACTGCTTCAACACTACTTAAAAAGGTTATGTAATCTTGCCAAATGTTATGTGAATGTATATCCATGCCAATTTTCTCCAATGCGAAATCATATGCTTGGGCCATTTTTTCTCTATAATATATTTTTAAAGAAGTTAGATTATTAAATGAAAATTTAGTATTTTTCTGTTATCATCTTAGAGACAAATAAAGACTAACCTGACCCTTATTTTTTTTATTATGTTTAATTATGTTAGTCACTACTCACTTGTTATTTAAAAGTGTATACAATTAAATATTTTACATTTTAAAATAATTATGAATATAAAATACAATACATTTTAAAACAATAATTAGTTGGTAACATAAAAACTATACTTATTAATAATAGTAATCTACTATTTCATGAGTTATTATTAAGTTTATTTATACTTAAAAGTCTATTCATCACTCAGACTTTTTAAATCGAAAATAAGTATAGGTATTTTGTATTTACTTTACCTTATTATGAGAATTCTTGCCATATTAGAAACATATTTTATTATAACTCCTATGGGGTTTACATAACAAGTTAGCAGATATTTTTTACTTAGAGATAAATTGTCTCCTAAATAATAATTATCTTATTTTATAGAATACAATAAAGAAATTGGAGTTATTTATTTGCCTTAAGTATGGTAACAGAAACATATCATAAATTTGAAAAATTATTTACTTGTAAGTCGGTAATAGTGCTTTTGTCTCTTTAACATAAGCCAGATAAAGTTTCCACAATTCAATGTTAAGTACTTTGACGAGACAACGCTGAAAGAGCTGATGAATATGTGATGATATTAATAAAAACAAATGGTTGAAATACATGTCGTGTTAAATATAATATTACTGTACCTTCTCGACTTTTTCAAAGTTCCGACCACGCATCTAAAAAACAAAAATATAATAAGTATTGTCAACTGCAATAAATAAGTGGAATTATTTTTAACAACTTTTTCAATATAGGACCTAATTTTACAAATAATAAATATTATTATATTTGTTAATTGTTATACATACTTCCATTTCGATATAATACTTCCAGTATCGACCAGAAGTCGGAAATGTAGTGACAAGTTTTTCAAAGAACGACCGTACGTCATTGATCCATCGAGTCTGTGCTTCACGCAACAGTATCGACCACGACTCTACGTCCCAAGGATTTTCGTTGGTCAAATCCTGTGCATCTTCCAATTTTTCATTTCCCCAGTTCTGTAACATATCGTATGCGATCATAATGGTTAATGATGTACGTAATAATTCACTTTAAAATAACGCTTACCACTGGCGGATATTCTTCGACGGCTGTTTCCATTTTAGCGCAGTATACAGTATAGTCTTAGACTAACACAAGGAACATAGTTTGCACTTAGCGGGCCGAGTTTTTAACTTTTGAACGTTCGAAAACTTTGATTTTTGTATTTGTTATCTGTAAATTGTAAACGTTATTATCAGAACATTGAACATGATAGCCGTTAAAACGCATTGGTGTTTTGACTTTAAATAAATAATTTATTTGGTGGTGGTAACTGAACGGTAGTGGTATACAATAATCTATAATGATAACAACCTAAGTGTCTGATAACATAAATAATATTATTATTATTATATTAATCGAGGTGGATATTAATATTATCATCATTGATGAATCGCCGTTATCAGGCCCTACCACTCACCAGAATATATTTTTATTTAATCAATTACTATAAAATTAATGTTTTCATATTTCATTATTCTTCAGTTCTTTATAGCGCCGAGTGTCAACGTTCACGTCTAAGTGCTAGGACGGTGGTTTCAGTGAACGCCATTAAAACCTTCCTGTTTAGACTCATCTGTTAACAGGATCTTTATTAACGGTTGATGGGTTGAGAAATGAAATGATAGATTAAGCTATTTGAGCCCGTTCACGATTGACTTCATAAAGAAAACTATGGCTGAGTTCATTAGAGGTGGTCCAGGTGTGGTGTTGCGCGATAAAGTACATGCTACGCTAAGTCTCAACAGTGAAGATAGCCAAGACATACTCGATCAAGACTTTGATCCATTCATAGAACAAGATGAACTGGACGGTAGGAATAATGTATCATTGTTACAAGCACCACCTGAAAATCATTGGTATCATGGTCGGTTGAGTCGGTATTTAGCCGAGGAACGACTGCGGCAGGCTGTAGATTTGGGTAGTTACCTGGTGCGTGAAAGTGATCGTAAACCTGGCTCATATGTGCTATCCTATCTGGGACGTACTGGTATCAATCACTTTAGAGTGACAGCTGTATGTGGTGATTTCTACATAGGTGGCCGACAGTTTGACAGTTTGTCTGATTTAATTGGCTATTATACAAATTGTTCAGACTTATTGAAAAGAGAGAGACTTGTGTATCCAGTAGCGCCTCCTGAACCAGTCAATGATAAGAAACGTGTTGTAGCAATTTTACCTTACACTAAAATGCCGGACACAGACGAACTAACATTTCAAAAAGGTGACATATTCTTTGTACACAATGACATGGGAGATGGATGGCTATGGGTAACTGCTCATAGAACAGGTGAACAAGGAATGATTTTTAGAGACTTAGTAAGTTATAGTATCTATTAAATTATTATTAATAATTTTTGATTACTTACTTTTTAAATTTAATTTAGAACATTATGAATTTTAAAACAGTCATGCCTAATTAATTTAGAACAAATGTTTCTTATTAATTTTAAGTAATCAATTAATGACAACCTTAACTAATTAGGTAATAACCAACGACTATTAATTACAAAAATTACATTTTCAGGTTGATCATTTAGATGAAAACATTGATCCAAACACTGTCTTTGATTGGTTTCATCCAGGCGTAACAAAAAATGAAGCTGTAGACATGTTAGTCAAATCTGGTCCTGGAAGTTTTTTAGTCAGACCAAGTGACAATTCTCCAGGTGATTATTCATTATTCTTTCATGTCAACAATCAAATTCAAAGATTTCGTATTGAGAAAAAAGGTGTTCGTTATTTGATGGGTGGTCGTACATTTGAATGTTTAGATGCCGTCATAAATAGATACCGTAAAGAACAGATAGTTGAGGGGCATACTCTTGTGATGCCTGTGTGTCGTAACTCTAATGAGTTGTTAGATTTACCAATTAAACAAAAGGAAGTACAACAAGCTGAAAAAATATATGCAACACTTAGAGAATGTCGCGAACAGGTGGGGATCAAAAAAGTAAAAGGAATAAAAATGCAAGGGTATATGTACAAGAAAAGCGACAAGAATAAAAAATGGAAGTCATTATACTTTGTCTTATTAATTGATGGAGTTGATACTCATTTATGTTTTTATGATAATCCTAAAAGAACTAAACCTAAAGGTTTGATAGAATTGAGTTGTGCTTATTTGTATCCAGTACATGAAAGTGTGTTTGATAGACCTAATTGTTTCCAGTTAGTCGAAAGAGCTTTACCGTGTTTGGCTACCATAACTTATTTATCTTTAGCGACACAAGATTTATTTCAAGAATGGCTTTCCTCTTTAAGAATGTACTGTGTCACTCAGTTGTCAAGAGTTCCTAAAGCACACAAATTACGCGAGTTACGTTGCTTACAGCTGCACATTTTGGATGCCCATCGTTTGCCATTCAAACTTGTACCAAACCCATTTTGTATAATATCTCTGAATCAAGTAAAAGTAGCCAGAACTCGAGCTAAGAGTGGACCTGATCCTGTGTTTGATGAAGAGTTCACTTTAGACGATGTACCTCCTGATGTATTAACATTCACTGTAAGCATTTACAACAAAGGAAAACGATCTAAGGATACTGAGGTAGCCGAATTAACTGTAGACTTGAATACATTGAACAATGGAGCTGAAGTCGAAGACTGGTATCCTTTAAGTGGTATAACACCAATTGGGGAATGGGGTTCTCTACGGTTGCGTACTAGATACTTACACGATCTCATCATGCCGACTGAAGAGTATTCACCAATGCAGCAGCTAATTCTTGATCCAGATTTAGAATCTGTACGAGCACTAGCAGATCTATGCCACCAGGACCGCATGCCTTTGGCTACATCTTTAATGGGAATTTTCCGACACGAGAAAAAAGAAGCTGATCTGTTAAGAAGTTTAAATGATGTAGAGATAATGAAAGAGGATGAAACTACTACACTATTTCGGGCTGCATCATTAACTACAACTTTAATGGATCTTTATATGAAATCTGTTTGTTCAGATTTCTTAAAATCTGCAATTCAACAAACTGTGTTTAAATTATTGGAAAGTAAACAATCATGTGAACTCAATCCATGTAAAATGGAGTCCCCAGATGATGCTTGTGACAACGCCGAGTTTCTTTTGTTAGTACTTGATGAGATCACTCAATCCATATTTATGTCTGCTGACGCTTGTCCTCGTACTTTACGATACATATGTGGATGTCTACAAAGAATGGTAATGAATAAGTGGCCGTATGAAAGATTAGTTAGGACCAGAGTAGTTTCTGGTTTTATATTCTTACGACTCCTGTGCCCAGCAATCTTAAATCCTAGACAGTTCAATCTAATTGCAGAACCACCACCACCCATGGCAGCTAGATCTCTGATTATGGTGGCAAAATGCTTGCAGAACTTAGCCAATTTGGTAGAGTTTGGAGGCAAAGAGCCTTACATGGAAGTTGTTAATCCGTTTATATTGAAGAACAAAGAGAGAATGATTGTGTTTTTAGACCAATTATCCAATGTAATTGAGAAACCAGAATCAGAGGGAGAAAAAATTAAAGGTGACCCTGCCCGTAATTTAGGCACCCTCCATCACATTTGTAAAACCCATCTAATCGAACTTCAAAATCTTAGTAAAAATCAACCATCATTGAAGAAGCTGGTAACAGTCACAGAGATGTTAAACAAGCATAAACAAAAATATTTGGAAATGATTACTTAAATTGTATTCACAAAAAAACAATTGAATAAAATGGACATTTCTAATTGGAAATTCATCCATGACTTACAAAGATAATTTTCTAAAAGCATTTTTTTCAACGTTTTAGTTAAGTTATTATTATTATTAATACTTAATAGTTTTTCAAAATTGTATATCCACAAAACTTGTGTTCCAAAGGTATAAGATGAGAGATAATGTTGTTAATAACAAGAGAACTTATCATTTCATCAAAACAAATAACTATATACATATGAATTTATATTTTTTTTTGGTTATTTTATGTTATTTATAATGTTATTTTACTGCTTAATGCTTTTATAAATGTATCAATGACGGTATACACCAAAATCGACTGGTAAACTTTGACTGAGTTTATAATTATTAATATTAATTATGTTCTTCTTTAAATTCTGTCAATTCTGTCGATTTCAACGTAGAGTTTTATGGACGTGCCAAAACTTTTTACAAAATTTATAGTGGTTTAAAAACATATATTATATATATATATATTGTAATTCAAATTAAACACATTTATTCTATATATATATTATATACTATATGTTGGAAAAAAATGATTTTTATTTGATCCATATTAACTTTAAAATATTTTTCTACATTTTGTATTCATGCATTAAAATATCATTAAATATTATGTTTATTGATGATAAAATATTTCCAATGTGTACACTAACCTTTTTTTTTTATAATAGTTTTGTTAAATTTTTGTAAATGTGATACATAGTTAGTATCAAAATAGGTAAATTAATATTATATTGTTAAATCAATGCTAGTTTATGTAGGTATTACTGTTGATGCATTTATGGCCTTAAACAGTGCAGCTACTATTCAGCCATTTGAAATTTTAGCAATTAATAAAACACCTAATAATTTGAGAAGAAATATTTTTTAATTATTACAAAATTTGATTTTATATTAAACTTATTGAAGAGAGTATACAGTGTAATATGTTTGCTTTATTATAAGAATAAATATAAAAAGAAAAAATTTGCACTTTTAGTTACTGTTCTTACTGTCATATTAAAGTGAATCAATAAAAATGTGTTTAATACATTTATATTTAATACTATATTATGATATTATAATATTCAGCTATTCTTGGTGTACAATTTGTCATAAAAATAATTCAAACCTAATATTGTCTTCTATGAGAAACATAATATTTAAAAAATAATTGCTAAGTATTGTATAGATGAAATTCCAATGATAGTTGGACAACATGATTTATGGGTTATTTTATTAGATATCTATGCACTTTTTTATGTGCATCTTCAGCATTATCATTTATGTGTGGATTCACGATCGCAAACATTGGACTTCAAACAAATATGGATATACAACTGTTTCAACTTATCAGACATTCATGATTCATCACTATTCTGTTAACACTAGACCCATTAATATTATTCTTTCAGTTTATATAAACAGATTTAAATTCATCATATTTTAGTAACTTTAGTTGTTTGACAATATGAATTGGGTAACTGGTTAATACTTCAATATGTCCTAAATATATACCTAATATAACTTTCAAATCAAACAAATAAAATCACTAATTAAATATATATTTAAAATTGTATTGTCGATAAGTATGTCCATAATGGGTTGATGGCATTTTATGTTTTTGAAATAATAAATAGCTCTACTCTAATCATTTATGAATGATGAATTATTTTTTTAACTTTGCTCCAAGTAATATTGACACTTCTCATCACTTAAATTACATCTACTAACTGGAAACATAATAAGGTAGTATTTTCACTTTAACAACCAATGAAAGACAATATTTATAGAAATTGTAATTTGTACACAACTTCATTAACTTAAATTAAAATATTTAAATATACTTACCAATTTAAACTTTGAAGTATGACTATAAAACTGTCAAATATTATCAGAGTTAAAAAAAGTATTAATGTATAACAAATATTTTATACATAATACTAAAATACTTTTGAAAATTACTGAGAAATTTCTATATCTCATATTATTCTGAAGTATAAAAAAAATAACCAGACATTTGCATAAATAAATAACAATAATCTGTATCAAAATAATAGTTTGTAATTGTAATGGAATGTACTTAAGTATAAACAATAATTGTATGTTAAAAAAAAGAAACCAATGATATATAAGATAAAAAATGTAAAATGACTAAATAAAATAAAATGTAAGATTATAATTACTAAAAAAGTTGGTATGAAACCTCAATCTAGTGTAGGCTTATATTATAATTTAAAGTCACTAAATAAAACATTTATAATATAGTATCAAATAAAGCATCAATAATAAATAAAAAAAAAATCAATAATCATAGGCAATAATCCAATAAAATTAAAATTAAAAATTAAACTAAAATTAAATATCATATCAAATGATTATATTATTTGAACACCTTGTAATCGTTCTAGATGAACATAAAAAAATTTTAATAAAAAGTTAAAACTTGTATTACGATAGGTGTTCAAATAAGTTTAAATATATATTCACAAAAAAAGACTAAGGTTTGTCAGTGGTCGCCTAAAAAAATGGACTGTAAATATATCTAGGTTTTTTGTCAATAGCTTTGATTATTTCATGACCAATAGCTGTACCCATTGGTGGAGGAACTGCATTACCAATCTGCCTATGTTTGTTTATAATTGGACCATGGAATATGAAAGAATCTTTGAAACCTTGTGAGCGGGCACACTCTCGTACACTAACCACACGGTGCTGCTCAGGATGAAGTACTCTGCCTTGTTTTCCCATTGGCTCAGGATTTGTAATGGTGGTTGAACAAAACCCTGACCATGCTAGACGGCCGTATAAGCCTGCCCAGTTATTATGTCTATTACCAGTATGTGGTAAGCACCAAGGAATAATTGTATTGTTTTGACGATCTTGCGGATCACATTTTTCACCAGTGGCACACATGCAAACTCCCCGTAATGCACCATTTGGACCATAACCATTTTTGATATCATGGTGAGTATACAAAAGTTTATTGGTTTTAATTCCTTCGGGTAATTGTACTGTTATATTGGGCAGGTCTCTCCAATCACTTCCTTCAGATACTGGTATCAGTGCCATTCTAGCTTGAACCAAAGATGACATGTCTTTGCATATATGATCACTCAATATAGATTCTGCATATCGATTGTCTGGATATCTTAGTAATTTCTGTAAATGTGTAATGGGCTTTGATTTGTATATGATATCTTCGTCACTTGCTCCATTTGGTATTTCAGGTAAATCAGACCAAGCATCATATACAGTAACTGTTCTCATAGGAGCTGACTCATCATACTTACAGTTAGTTTTGAATTTTTTAGTACCAATTTGAACAGTTAAACTGGAGCTCCTTCTATTGAAGACATGTATAGGCTCAGGATAGAGTGGCAATTTTTCACCAGGAGCTGCTGCCATAATAATTAACCTCCTTCTAGTTTGAGGTACACCAAAGTTACCGGCTTGTAGAATTCCAAATGTACACTGGTAGCCCATACGTGTAATACATCTAAGAGTCAGTTTAAGAACCATACTTCTTTTAAAAGATACAAAATTTCTAACGTTTTCCATGACAAAATATTTTGGACGATAGAAATCAATATATGATAAAAATGAAACAATCAGAGAATTCTTAAACAATGAATATTGACCAGAATTAAACCTATTCATTCCACTAAACCCTTGACAAGGAGGTCCGCCACAAATAAAGTCAACTTCACCCTTTTGTGGTATGTTTTGATTTTTACTGTTTGTTTTTTCGCCAGACATTGCTAATTTTAATAAATGATTACAATCTTCAACAAACACAGTTGCCTCTGGATTATTTAATTTAAATGCCCCTGCAGCTTTGTCGTCGCACTCAATAGCCCAATTACTTATAACGAGACCACTATCTTCTAAGCCCCTAGACAGACCGCCACAACCAGCAAAAATATCAAGTCCTCTGAGTGGTTTGATTTTCTTATATGATGGTATATACTGTAATTTATTTTCATCCACATATTGATATTTATAATTAACATATACTTCTTTGCCTGTCAATTTAGCTTCACTTGGAAGTTCATGTTCAGAGACAATAGAACCAAATATAAAATCATATTTCTTTGTAAAATAAAATCGATCTGGTCCACCCGAAGACCACAAAAGTGGATCTTGAATATTAGAAATGAAAGAAACATAACATTTACCACGTATGTTTTGATATGTAACCCTAAATTCTTCTTCTGACCAAAATAACATATTCATATCTGAATTTTTAGCATAATCTTCTAGAGGAATTTGTTCGGCTCTATACATACGTCGTACAATCAGCTTGACATTTTTTCTATCCCAATCGACAAAGTATATTGCCAATATTTCTGCGATTTCAAATGGATCTGGAGTAGTTTCATTTGAACCACGCATTGTATTTTCCAATGACTTACGATAATACTCAGGATATTTAGTTTCATCAATAACTTTTTGTTCTTGATTATTTATATTTTTATTTGTCTTTTTAAGCTCAAATGGTTCTTCTCCAATCATATTTGATCTTGAAGCTGTTTTGAATATTTCAGGTTGTAAATAAATAAAGTTACCAACTTTATACTCTTCATCAAATAATTTAAATTTATAAAAATATGAAATATTCTTATCTTGTTCAATGAACTCATGTAATTCAGGTTCTTTTGATTTTTGTTCTAAGACAAAATCTTCACAATTACTACAATAACCTTCTGTAATAACAGTATTTGGTTCTAAAGGTTTTGGATACTCGAATCGTCCAAATTTATCATCATATTGTAGTTGATAAAAAAATGAATTTTTACTTTTGCGATTAACAGGTTCTAAGAGATCTTGTAATTTTGAATTACCAAGTTGAAACCAATTTTTACTAGGTATTTTTTGTACAACATCTATTACTCTGACTATATTTTTAACATCAATATTTGTACAATTTTTGAGAGAAAATATTTCCTGAGGGTCAGCTGTTTCACCCAGTACAGTTTCATAACTATGCATAAAGAGCTGAATATGGGCATTATTTTTAAACTTTGTCTTAAAAAAATATTC
The DNA here is from genome assembly GCA_016617965.1 of Macrosiphum rosae. Classification (NCBI taxonomy): domain Eukaryota; kingdom Metazoa; phylum Arthropoda; class Insecta; order Hemiptera; family Aphididae; genus Macrosiphum; species Macrosiphum rosae. Next base: position 53,106 of record WHPZ01589947.1, read on the forward strand.
TATGCATCCTATTAATGGAATTGTTGAGACATTATTTTTCACAACAACAAACATCTTTTCACACAGTACTTGGTCTCTCCACATCACCTGATTAACATTTACACGTATATCAGATTTCTCTTTTTTTATTTTAGAGTTGCAAACATCATCAAACATGGTCTTAACAAGTTTATTCACGTTTCCTTCATTTTCTTTATCGTCAACATCTAATTGAGCCGCAAACATATTTTCAAATACATCTTTAACTAACTCTGTAGTAGTTGCCTTGCTGAATTCTCGTTTATTAATATCAGCTTTCACATATTGAGTTCTTTGTCCGGCTCTTCTAGACAGTGCTTTAACAGGTTTTGCAGCCCCTGAAAGCTGGGTCAATGTTTCAATACATTGAGTTTCTGCTAAAGGTAAATGATATGTGTCATTTAAGTCGTATTCTAATACTTGATTGAGGACAAATTGGGCATGAGAAATAAGGTCTTCTTCAGTGAATTTATTGCCTGTTGCTGGGTTTACAGAGTCTATTATACAATTTAAAATATCTTCATAAGTTGGATCATCATATTCACTACTTAAAATATTTTTAATTACCTCTCTACTTAAATGTATCTTTTCAGTTACTGACGTCATGTATTTTTTATATTTAGGGTGTGGCTCAATCAATAAATAATCAGCATATTCTGTGTTAATACCTATTAATGCCTGAGTACCGCCATCGTATGATGATAACCACCATTCCAATATTGGTCCTAATTCCCTAGCAGCTATTCCTTCTTCTATACCAGGACTATTATCATAAATTGGTTTTACATAGCCAGTCATATATATTGTGACATTTCTCTCCATTACCCCTGAATCTATAGAGCACATATGCCCATTTTCATCATAAATGCTGTAATTTGTTAAGTTGTGTTGTATCACATCATCATTATCAGTGTAAATATTAGCCAAAATCTCGTTTGTTAACACAATGCATTCTGGTGCCGCACTTGAAGGTATAAGCACATCTTCTGTATTTGTTTTATGACAAAACTTGCAGCGTACCTTAGAATTGGAGATTGGGATATCTGTATGCATACCACTGTTGTCAGAAGGTGAATCATGCTGTTCTTGTGTGATGGACGGTTCTTCACATTTGCGTTTAACACCCTTTGGTTCTGGGTCGCCATTTATACCACCTGCCATGTGCTCGACCTTTACGTGATTATCAGACCTAGTGAAGTAAAAAAAAAATATATTTTGAGACGAATATGGCAATACGAGTATTATACTCATAAAATCATGATTAAATATTTTCAATACGCTTACCGGTACTTTGTGCTAATCAATAAATATGCGCAGAATTACCAGATTGCTCAGCAGCTTGAGCAATAACGACACCAACAAATGAAAAGGATGACTGGCAATTGCGACGGACCGCTTCACCAAAGATCCACAGGTGTTGGTTAATATACACGTCTATGATAAAGTATTTCGATTTCCGGCCATATTTCCCAGTGTTTGGCAAATAATGGCGCGAAAATATCAATTGTTATCAATGAAACTTGATACTTTGATATATATACATTCACCTTGGAATGACATCCATGCACCCTAATGGAAGTATTTTATAGCAGTGCACACCAGCGCAATCTGGTTGTTCAACTTAAGCCTCAACAAGCACTGGCTTAAAATTCAAATAGTCAAATACTCAAATTCCCTATGGCTATAATAGTCACAGAATAGATGAAATCCTATATGAAAACCTATACGAAATATGCCAATACCACCGACGCACGGAAATACGGAATAGAACTTATATTATTATATAGAACAAATTAAGTATCCCACAAATGTGTCTTTTTTTTTTAAAACTGAAAATTATTATTTTATAACCAATTCAAATAGAGTAATCTCGATAACTCGAAACTATCTAAAGGAATAAAAATTAATTTGACTTTTTGTATAGTAATATACATCAAACACAACTTAAAAACATTTCAAGTGACAAGAAAAAAATTAGTCATCAAGGTTTTCGAATTATCGACACTCAATTATATTTTGAATTTTCTCAACGATCGTCAATACTCATTTCTCAAGTATTGAAGTATGGTCATATACCTACACAATTATTCACCTCTAGGTTAATAGTTCAGAATGTGTCAGTATAGTTAAGGCTAGCAGTGATTGAGTTAGGTATTAGGTAATTACCTAGTAAATAAAAAATAGAACAAAATATGAATGAATTAACTAAATTAAATTACTTAAGTTAACTACTTTACTAAATTAATCTGTTTAAGCAACAGAACAATTTATTACACATGATTATCATTATTAGTTACTAAAAGTATACTCACCACTTACCTAAAATACTAGCATAGTCTGTACTCTGAATTACTAATTAGGCTAACTATTTATGAATTGAAATATCCAATATTAACAGACTGATATTTTACCATAATATAGGAAAATTAAACGTAGTATGCAGATATTCAGCAGTCAATATTATATTATTAATATTTAATAATTTAAGTTATAATTATTCTCATTATAAAAGCAAACTCATCTTCATTCAATTAATTCAGATTTTACAAACACGATTATTATAACTTGAAATTCAAAATGAGCATTCATAAGTCAGTAAGCCAATTTGACACCTAGTTATTAAAAATAACATTTAAGCAAATACATTATAAAGAACCTAAAAGAACTATACATAAAATAGTTATTATTTTTCAGTTTTTCATTTAATTAAAAAAAAAAAATAATCTTAATTTGTATTTAGTATCTTTACACACATACACAAAAAAAGATACAAGATACACCAGAAAAAAAGTAAAATGACCAGAAAATAAAATACATAATACTAGACATGACTAAATAGATTTAATCATGATGCAATTAACAAATTTCAAAAAATACGAGATACAATAGTCAATAGATACAAAATACAAATGTACCTAAAAATCTAAGATACATATCTTATAGATACTAGCATACTGCCCATTCAGTGTATATCATAAAGTATACTTACTACTCACAATGTCCAGTAAAAGTTAACAAACACTAAACCGGCCGAATTCCGCCGGTAATAAAATCTATTATCAGTCGGTTAGCGTTAATCGACACTTTACCAGACATTGTAAGAACCACCCTTAGTTATGTAGGCTGACGGACAGTTTTTGCTCAGTATAATGAATAATTTATCATTGAATTCAAATTTAACACATACATTACAGTGACTCAATAACAAGATATACCCAACACCTAGGTACTGTTATACCTACCTTTATCTCCCCCAAGTGGCGTACCCAGGATTTTTACTATTTTAGTGCTGTGGACTAGCCCAACTCACAAGAGCTCTTCTGTGTAACTATAAAATCCAAAACCGTTCGTTTTGCCTATGATTTACTTAATAGTTTATTATTTTCATATTATTTTGATACCAATATAACTATTTTACTTACATAAATACATTTTACAAGCTTACATAAAAACAGTATTAAGAATTTTAATTAATTGTCAAATCTAAATCACTAAGTTAATTGATGGATAAGTGGTAACTGATAAGCATAACATTTATCTCACGACTCACTGGGAAGTTTTAGTTCAATCTGTAAATGCTACTCGATTATTTCTACCATTAGAAAAAATTAAAATTATTGTCATGTTTTTATGTTGGCTTTGTTTTCATTCTTACTGTTAATAAATAATTAATAGAAAGTACGTAGTCTAATCTGATTCAAAAATAAAAAATTATATTAATGACTTACGCTTTATATTTTACACCCTATAAAATATATACTTTTAACAGTTTTAACAACAACCATTTGATATATAGTAGGTTTCCAGTGGCGGGGCGTGAATCTAAATATCGTAGTAACTCTACGACGCTGGAAAAAAATAACCACGTCCCCACGGGCCACGATAATAAATTTGCGGCGGACGTCGATAACGATAATTGCACAGAAATAAAATGAATTATAATTTAAATAATTTAATAACTATTACTTTTGTATACATAAACTAAAACTTGAATGAGAACAGCGAGACACGTCACGTACTCACGTGTGACAAGTCTCAGTACTTTTAAATCTATTCTGTGGCGCAATTACATAACGTGAGTGCGGCGGGCACGGATATAGGTACTACCTATATAGTAGACATGACTAAGGCTCTTAGAGCTCTATTAGAGCGTTAACGTGACTAGATGTGACAACGATAGTCGATAACCATCTCTATTCACTCTTTCCAATTCCCCCTGCACACCACGCCATGATGTCGTCTCATATTTATTTTTAGACTGTATTTTTGTATTTACTGGAATGACCCGCTACGCCAGGCATCGCCAGTTCAAGCGCGCGTCTAGCTACTTACAACAATAAAAAAAAAATAATATGTTTTGACTAACATATTATACGTATTATAAATTATTTATATCTTTACATAATATATAATTCTACTGTACTTGTGTTTGTAAATTGTAGCGAACTCCTCTTAAACGGGTGGACCGATTTTTATGAAATTTTTTGTGTGTGCTTTAGTAGTTTAGTGCACGTGGCGGCCCCACATTTCATCCTAAGTCCAGCAAGCATACCAGCGCATCTCAATGCTTTATCCCATGCTGCACTAAAATTCAACTATTCAAACAAATTCTCTCTCCTAATTTTTAAACAAATTATACGCCCAATTCTTACTTACGCTTGCCCGGTATGGGGTAATTGTGCATCCTCGCACATCAAAAAAATGCAAATTGTCCAAAACAAAGTCCTCAGAATAATTGCAAATGCTCCGTGGTTTGTCAAAAATGCAAATCTCCACAAAGACTTTCAAATCCAAGATATCCAAGCTCATATTAAAACATTAGCAAAAAATTTCCACTGCTCTCTTCCAAACTCATCAGGCGCAATTCACTATAACCTCCTCACCCACCCAACTCATCGTCGATTAAAACGCGGTAGTCCCCACGACCTCCTACACTAAGCCACCTCCCAATATTCAAATCTTCTCTCTACACATGCGCTTCTTCCAGATCACTCTACGACTTCAGCTACCTACTTATAGTTATACTATTGTAAATATGTAAATATTAGTATATTATTGTAATCGCCTTACTTATGTATATTTTTATTACCAATTGTAATTATCCATAGTACTTAAAAATTTTAATTATCATGTTATAATGTTAAAAATTATGTAAACTTTCAATATCCCTAGATTTAGATAGCCTTAGGCTAGGAAAGTCTTATGTTTAATTAATAAAAAAAATTAAAAAAGTAGTTTAGTGGGCCCTTGAATGTTTTAGACTCACAATCGGACCCTGTAGGCCCATTCCGTGGAGGTGCTCAACGGGAATGTTGAGATTTATGATGGATATTTTTGTTTATAAATGGTTGCCATGGGTTTTAAAGCTATTATAATAATAACTATTGGTTGCCGTGAAATCAGAAATAATTTATAAGCAACGTTATAATATAATTAAAACCAACGAAAATTTTTAATGTCATTTCATACTTTATTTAATATCCTAATCGATTGAAATATCATGCAGGACAACATCTGTCGGGTCAGCTAGTTTTATAATATTATATATTATGTGATTTGTATGACATTATGACATTCACATTTGTAAAATAGGCCATAGGGGCCAAGATGCCAAATAAAGAAATGTGTGTCAGGTACTCAGGTGACCCCTAACGTGCTCAGACTTAAATTTCTGGTCGAGCCTAGGCAATTATAGTGCCCTAATATTTGGACAGCTCCCCTATTTTTTTAACATATCCACATACATGTCGATGTACCTAATAATGTCTATAGTACTGTACTTATTGTATTTGTAGAAAGGTATAATGTTTTTGTTTGATTAATAAAATGTAGGTACCTATAATGGTTCACACAAATAGTTTTGATTTTATTATACTTTCACGAAAAACAAAATGTCCATGATCTCCACGAACATATTATTATTATAATACAAGCATTTATATAATAAAATATATACGCAAATTTTACTATGCCCCTAAAAAGTTGCAGGTCAAGCCGGGCACCTATGCCCCTAAATCATTCTAGTCATTTAAATACTGAACGTTTTTAATTCGATAATCAGGGCCAGATCTGAAGCTTGTTTAAGGGGGTGGCGAGTAGGAATGTTTTTGAGTGATATATAAGTACACTGAACATTTTATTTCTATATTAGTTAATAGGTAATTAACTTTTATGAGTTCATTCATACGCAAGACGAGAGTCCAAGTTCAGTTTAAATACTCTGAACAGTCTGAACAAACATTGATTAACAATAATTATAATTACTGTAATTGATATGATTAATTAAATTATCTTAGTTACAGTTTTTAAATCAGACTTTTCTGAGTAGGTACACGGTACACAAAAATATTGAGTGTTAAATCAAAAAGTTAAAAAATTTAAGTTTGGCATAAACGCAGTTCAGCTCGAAAGCGTTTTTTGGATTTTTTTTCGTTATTGCATGCTTAATTTGTAACTTTGTAAGTAATAGATAATACGGATTGGTCGCTTCCGATCATTGATTCAGAAATTTTTGAGTCTTTATTTTACGGAATTTAATGCGGACATTGGTCGCCAGGAGCGCTAAAAACAAAGAAGGACGATTCTTTAAATAATTCTGTGTAGCGGTGTACGCATTAAAACTTAGGAACGAATGTACTATTTAACTAGTTAACTTCCTAAGCGAAATTTAGGAATATTTTATTTTGGAAATTATACTATTATTATGCTTTATGTGTTGGTGAAATCAGAATTTCTGGTCTACATCGTGAAATTAACTAATTAAAACAATTTTTCAAAAAAAAAATCCCATCCTCCCTTAAATTCAATCGATTTCGGTTTTATAGAACCGCACACGGTTAAAAAGTTAAAACGAGTTTAAATTTCTATCCGAATGACGTGTGAAGTTGAAAACACGTGTTGCTATTTAAACCAAAAAAGTTTATCGAGCGATGAAGCTACCCGTGCGTTGTTGTTGTCTTCGTCTTACACCTCAAGTACGGCATGGAAAATTTTCGTTCACTATAGTTTCGATAGTGTGCTGTATTAGTTTTGATATCAGAGTGAATCAACCTGACATCAAACTTTTAGGTGATAACGTCTTTATCTGTGTCTAAGCGTCGGCTTTTTTTTCGGTATTTTAATTTTCAAGCGAACATTTTTATTTTGTAACATTAACAATAACACTAGATCTAACATGGCATCTATTTTATATTTTTGTAAATCCATTAACGCACTATATTATCCATGGTACCTATAACAATTTTAATAACTGATATACTACCTGTTCGAATTTAAAATTATCCACCTAATAATTTACAAAACGGTGAGTTCTCGCTTCTCGGTAGTACAAAAAAATCTCAAGAATTTAAAAATATGGTCTATCCCAGCTTTTGCAAAACCATGGTTTGTGACTCGCGGTTACGATTACGCTTATTTCAGTATTTTCGTATTTTTTTATAATTTATTTTATTTGTTTATTATGTATTTATTATCAAGTATTGTTTTTTATAAAAGTTAAATGTTATAAAATTTATAATAATAAAAATATTATTTTTTAAGGCATACTTGATTTTTTTTTTTAATAGATGGTCGAGTATAAAATAAATATTAAATTTATAGGTCACCATTGCAAAAAATTGGGAAACACCACATATTGGTCTATCCTGTATACATAAATTTACTGGAGTATGTGTCCGCTTGCGATTGCGGAAAATTGTATATGACATTTAAATAATATATGTATATATATATGTTACATACAATCAGGGACGGAAACCAAAAAAAATTTGGCGTTTTTGGTATTGGACTTCGATTTACCGCTCATATAGGTACAGGTTTTTAATATAAAAAAAAAAATTAAGTATTTTTAATACAACACCTTTTTATATGAGTTCAAACTTAAGTACTTAACTAACGAGTAACGACTATAAACAACTTTTTCTCCTAAATACAAATATTTTAAAATATCAAGAAAAAACTTAAGCCTATTATTTACTAATCAATAACGATTAGTAGACTTGAAATTACATCACGACATGAAACTTTTGTTTTATTCAAATTCTAATAATATTCTATAAATTTATATATTTATATTTCAAATTTTCAATTTCAGAAGTCTTGCTATTTTACCATATTTATTATAATATAATATATATTAATACAAATTATAATCAATATTTGATTAGTTGCCTATAAATTATCATCATAGTTTACTCTTTTTCATAATACTATTATAGCATTATTATACTACTTACTTTTCTATAGCTTTTGATAAAATACCACTCATAGATCTTTCTTTTAAAGTATCATATACACTTCTTAGTTGAAATGTATGAACAGCACACCGTACACAAGTTGTCATTAGAAATTGATCAAGAACAGAAGCTGTTACCAAATTTTCCAACTCCAAACAATCATTGGTCCGAACTTCATTACTATTATTATCTTCTGAAAATAAACAAAATATTACATAAATCTCAATACACATTAGTAATACACATAAGATATATTTATCAAAATACTCAAAGTTTCACATTTACCTTCATCCAATTCCTGAAGTTCATCATTGTCATTTTCAGGTTCAACTATATTAAATAGGTCCACAATCTCACTATATTTTTTGCATTGTCACAAGTTATGGTAAATATTTGGTCAGATGTTACACTCTATCGTTCCAAAATTACCAAAAGCTTGAAATTATAACAATTATTTTTGTAAGTAATAGATATTTTTTACAAATTAATATAATATACCTACTATTACCATTTCTTTTAAATAACTGCCAGTGTGCTTGTCCAAAAACTGAATCAATCCTAAAGTTAGGATTTTAATTTTACCGTCACTAAAAAACTGGCAATTTATTCCAAAAACGCATCTATCCAGTCTTGTCACACCATCAATTTTTAAACAAATAGGTCTATTTTTCAATTCTTTTTTTATATTGATAATCATATTATTGTATTTTAGTTCAATTTCATTTTAGATTCTGAGTGAAACGATGAATGTATTGATTTTACAATGATGTGTGTTTTTTTTTTTATTTTTTTATTTTTTTATTTTTTTATTTTTTTATTTATTTTTGTGTCTGTGTACACGATAAGTAGTCGAAATAATGCTTCGATTTTTGACTTCAG
>WHPZ01589949.1:0-30621 GCA_016617965.1 Macrosiphum rosae
GAGCTTTAACAGTTTGGAAGTTAGCCCACCAAGGTTGTCCCAGAACTTCAAAATAGGTATCAAACAAAAGCTAATGATTAGCAAGTTCATTTTTAGATTTTGCAAGAAATTTGAGCGGCCAGTAAGAGTTGTCAAAGTTACGAATTTGGCCCACCCAAGTTGCCCTAAAACATTGAAAATCGTACCAAACTATAGATTTTAATTTGCTAGTATTTGCGAGTCCAAAATTAAAGTTTGCAAGTCATTCAGGTAGTCGCTATGAAGTGCCCGCTTACTTTTGAAGTTTTCGGGGTGTTTGGAAGTTGGCCAACCGACTTAATCCGATCTACTACAAACCTATTCTAATATTTTGCAACCTTCTTTCAGGGACTGTAACCGGACCGAAAATAACCGGTTATAGAACAGGGAACCTTGTGTTAATTATTAACCGTAACTTAACCGAAACCATTATTTTCAAACATTTATAAAACCTAACCAAAACCCGAACCCAAATTTTTAAAGTTCAATTTTTTTGGTTTTTAAAGGTTTTTTTCGGTTATAACTTTTTTATTTTTAAGTAAATTTTTCAAAAAAAATCATTAGGTATTTATTATTTAATTTATATTTTATTCTTTCCAAGAATATTTTATATTATGTAATGGGAAATAAAAATCATTGCCTACAGTATACAATCTATAGTCTAATTATTAAATTATTAATAGATACTTCACTTTATTAATAATTTGATAACAATTGATTGTAGTTTGTACTTTGTACTGTTTGTAGAGTATACACTATATAGCTGAGCGATACCGAGTACTATCCAATTATTACCTCATATCAAAGCAAAACAGAAAAAAATACATGAAAAGGTTTTAGTAGGTTATATGCAGCCAGCATGTCCCAGTGAATTCAAACTGGCATTTTTTTGACATACAAAATAGATTTTTTTATCAAATAGATTTTTATTAATTTGTTTTGTTGCGCTGATAAAATTTAATAACGGTAACAACCTGGCACTGTCCCACCGTTCTGCTTTTAAATCAGACAGGGGCAAATGGAAACCTCCCCAAATGACGCCACTGATTATTATACCTATTATAATACCTACCTACCTTTGTGGCTAGGCACGTTATGATTGTTATGAATGTTGATATTGATTATAACACAATTAGATATGTATTACAACGAATACTATAATAATTTTTAATTTTTTATAATTGACTGTAAAATGTCAATAGGGGTAATATTATTACCGAATATGTTTCTATTTATATTACAATTTATCGTATAATGAATAGTATAAAGATACCTAATAAATGGGCATACCTATCATGATAATTGGTCGATACTATGGTAACGTAAATAATATATAGTTATAACTTATAAATTAAGTATTAATATTATAATGTATTCTATAAAATCAACAAAATGTACGTTTCTATGAACCATAAACTGTAGAAACCACCAATCACCTCATTATTATTATTAAATGTTTTGTGGCGAATTATTGTCAAATATTTCATCGACACAATATTATATTCTATGCATATTATATAATATACCTACCTATTTCAGAAATGAGTGAACTTAGAAGAATGATTCAACATTTTATGTACATTTAATTTGTAGAAGATAGTGGATACGTTAAAAATATTATTAATCTACTTTTTCTTTTTATTATTGTCTGCTGTGCTTAGGTGTGAACGTGCCGAAAGACAAATAAATGATTTATCGAAGGCTACGAAATCCGAACCACCTGATCACCAAGACGAAAATATTGATATGCCCCAGATTTATTATCATAGGTATTTATTAAAATGCGCCGAGGCTGTGGAACCCGTTCCTATGCAAAAATCGTGGATAGAGAATATACTTAAAGTACTTACACCTACTTACAATAATATTATTATAATATTAAATATACAATATTTATTTTCCTATCAGTTAACCGTTTTACATTATAATTACCAACCTATATAATAATATATCTAAACATATTACTAACATGTTAGTACCTAGAAATTAATCGTTTTGTTAGAAATCAGGGTCAGGCCGTTGGAAAAATAACAAAATATTGGGATTTTTGATTGAGGAAATTAAATTGCATTACATTATGAATGGTAAACAGTTTTACGTTGATAGTACTATACTACCGGTTATGAACTTAAAATATGAATCCGAAAGCCTGCAGTCAAAACCACTAACTAGACCGTGAGTTATTAATTATTATTTTTTTTAATTCAACTTTGAATGGTATTTAAAGCTGCTTAGGCTGACCTATATATTTTAAATTCTGCAGTATAGGAGGGAAAACTAAAAATTATCCATCATTTTTAAAAATTAAAAAGATCTTAGTAAAACGTTTATATATATATCATCCAACATTAATCAAGATCCAATATTTTAAAAAGCAGCGAGTTCCAACGACAATGATTGATGTAGAATCGTATAGGTATGTTAAGTATATACATAATACAGCAATGAATAATATAGGTATACATTTTGGATTACTACGATAAAACAAATTGTTGGCTTTTTTTTAGATTTAACGAATTTTTTCAAGACCTTGGCGATGTAATGAAAACTTTAAAAAATAATTTCCAAGAACAATGCACAGATGTGTATAAAAATTGGTATGAAAAAATTTTAAAAATTTTAGATGAGAAAACAGCAACAGTTGGTGTTGCATTGAAGGGAATTCCGGAGTTTCTTAAATGCATAATATACACAATTAGTTTAACAGTACGTCATAGTTAAATACCTACTTTAATTAGTATAAATTGGGTGCATATCTACGTAGCTGCTCTCCACATATTAAAACCAAAAATATTTAAACATTATTACCGAACATCAGAAGAAGGTAACTTTAAACCGATTACAAAAAAACTTATTTTAAATTAGGTACTTACCTGCCATGCAATTGTATTTTAAGTGGAAGTATGAGTATTTTAATTTTATATTTTAAGGAATTATTCCTAAATTGTTGTAGGACAGTGTGTTCTATATATTTGAACGAAATAAATAAGAACAAAGGGTGTTACAATTTATGAGTTTTACATTGAAATTTTTTTTTTTTTGATAATCTTTATTTTTATTAATTTAACTTAATATAGCTTATATTGGTAATAGTAAGCTTAACTACACTTACTTATAAAATTTATAGAAATAATTATGATGATTTAAAAAATGATTATACGTTGAACATATTATTATGATGATTGATGTTAAGTTATTATTTGTATTATTATTATTTTATAGATTGAACGAATAATTTTAAAATCGTTGGATTGTGTAGTACAATTATTTGGAGATTTAGCAACGACGCCTAAAATAAATATTAAGTTGCATTTTGTGGGTTCAAAATGTATCAGTACGCCGACTGTGGAAGAAATTATTGATCAATACTGCTCAGTTTTGAATTTAGTGTGTATTTTAAATTATATTATTATTATTAATTTTACAAGTTTAAATTGTTTTTGTGGCAAACATATTTTTATAATAATGTATCCTTATCGTTTCATATTATATAATTTATTTTAAATTACATTTGAAAAAAAAATGTACAGTTTCTTAAAGATTTAGTAATTTTTTTTTAAACTTTAAAAAATATTTGAATAAGTAGGTACCAGCCGTGTTCAGAATTGAGTTTTGAATTTAGTAATAATCAGTATAGTTATAACTTATGAGTTATAACTTATCACTCATTCAAACAGCCGTCTATAAACAATTAATAAAATTAAACCAATCTTGCTTACATAGTTCAACTAGTAACTAGTTTTACTATTATTACCAAGATTACTTCATACCTACCTATTACCCACTAAAAACATAAAAAAAATCGAACTTTTTTAACCATAAAAACATCCATTATTTTAATATAAATAAATCGCTGATATGTTATATATTCATATAGCCTTATTTCATATAGATAAACACTGCATTCAGCGAATTACCATCTTTAGAAACGTTCTACGATTCGAATCCAAAATCTTCTAAATTTATTTCTATAAATCGTGATAGTCAATACTTATCGGAAGCAATAGCCACTTTAGAGGAGAAGCTACATTTGATGTATAAGAATTTGGTGACATATTTAGAAAAGTTGGGTAGGATTTTGTTGTCTAAAGAGACTATATTTACCTTGTGATTTAATTTATTTTCACGTCGAATTTTTATTGCAGAAAGTGATTTCAGTGAAATCGTAGATGAAGAACAACCGGAGAATTTTTCCCTATATTTACAGGGGAATCACACGTATGACGAAATGATAGAAATGTTAGATTTTTTTCAGTCTTTTAAGAATAGGTCTAAAGAATTAGGAGAATATTTTGAGTTTGAGCTAGTAAAGTAAGTAGTATACTTACTCAATACATTGGGTGCTAGTATTTTTATTTTTAAAATAATAATAAACTACCTATTACGTATTCTTATAGTATTGATCAGAGTGACATCAAAAATTACGTATACGATTTAGCCAAAAATTATATGGATCAGATTGTCGATCACGCCGTGATTAATAATTTAATTAATCACAAAAGGTATACCTATTATACATGATAATATTTTTTTTTATTATAAATAATATTATCTGTATATAATATATTAGTTAAACCAAATATGTTCCATTAGCCATTAGGTAGGTAACCTACTATATAACTATATTTTACTACCTATAACTATATTTTAATTACTGATGCCGTGTGTTATGTTTTGTAAAATGTTCGTAATTTTTAGCGTGAATGATAAATTCAACGAAATGGTTGCACGTGCCTTTTCCAAACCGAAAAATTCGAAAGAGTTTTTGGATCTTGGTGATTATATGTTGCATGCTTCTACCACATTTATGCAAGAGATGATTGAAACAGTGAAGTATTTATCTGCTGTCGCATGTGACTTATCGCTGTATGCTGTGCTACCTAAAGAATTGTGGAAAGCACACGCGTCTTCTGTAGCGTGGATACAAAAATCATCACACATTTTCATCAGATATTCTACTATTTACGAAGCAGGAAAATCTAAAGGAGAAGAAAATATGGGAAAAGCAATTAGTAAATTGAATTATGATTTAGATACTTTTGAACCTAGCCTTACGTTCTTGGATCGCATCGATGATATCAACAAACTCTATGAATATAAACTAGTAATATAAAAAGTGTCTATTTCATAAAATGTTATTAACTATTAATTATTTGCAGTTCATGAATGCATTAGTTAGAAAATTAGATAAATTTGATGCTACTGTTGCTTGGATCAACGGAGAAAAACAGTTGTTTAACAAAGAAATTACTCCATTTCAAGAACTTACCGAAATTAAAGTACATAACTATGTTTAGAAATGCATACATTTTTCAATTTGATACCGATAGTATAAATTTTGAAATTTTTATGAGTTTTGATAACAAATTTTATTTTTAAAACTATTCAAAAACTTCTCAAAAATATGTTTAACATCTACTTTTTAATAATTTTTAAATAAGAATAATTTATTGAGGTTTTAAAGAAAAATTTAAAGTTTCACTATTTTAAAAACGTAACAAATTTAATATTTAATAACTGTTAATTTGAACCTTACAATTTATGCCACCCAAAAAATAACACTACATTTAAATTAAAGGCATTTTATTTTATGAATACATTTTGGTAAAACTAGTTTAGAAATGCGTATCGATAGTTCGTTCCCACATATTTTTATTTTATTATCCGATATCGCAAGTATAATATGACATCATCTTAAGCGTTTTCAACACCTGGATACTAAATTAACGAGGAGTGTATCTGGGATATAAAATAGTATAAAATGAGGATGAATGGATTATAAGAGTTTTCTAAATAGTTACATTTTCAAAGGATTTCACGAAGCCATTCATCGATCTCATTGATTTTTCCTATCGTTGGTCGTTGAAAATGAATGCATGGATGCACGGTGACTTCGATACACTTATAATATATGATGTAGAATTGCAGTTCGATGAATTTTACAAGTAACTATAAAGAAAAACATTTGAATTATAATACAATTTATAACTGAATCTGTCAAATATATTTAGAGAAGCGTTAAGAATACAAAAATTATTAAGAAGTAAATGTAGAGAAATGATAACACAAAATGAAGGTAAAATATATGAAGGTGTAATGGATACTCTAAACATGAACCTCTGGCCAGCACCTTTAAAGATTATACAACAAATAGTTGATAGCATGAAGCAGTTTAGGGTTCGTATAATTTTAACACAAAAAATATTAATTTAAGGAATAAAGGGAGATGTAAATAGATCACAAAATAATACAATTTTTAATTCGATAAAATTGGGTATTTATCAAAAATAGTGTACCTACTGATTTTAGCAATGTATGCCAACCATTGGAATATTGTGTAACCCACATTTGACTGATAGGCATTGGCAAGATATGTCTGAATTGACGGGATATGACTTTACACCTAATGCTGGCACTACACTTACAAAAATTTTAGATTTAAAATTAGGACCATTACTAGCTCAGTAAGTATAACTTTTGATTTTGAGAATATTAAATAAAAATTTTAACTAATAAAGTATAATATTATTTCATTGTAATTTGGGTGAAAACATATATAAGTTAATTAATAACTTTATACTTATATACGTATTTACGGTATTACATAACGCACACATCTGTTTACTTACGACAATTTGTCTAAATTATTATACTTCGGTAATAATGTTTATGGATAAAACAATAACCGTTTAAAAATGAATAGAATATATTCAATTTGTGTGTAATAGTCAATAGATAAACAAATAAATGTACCTACCTTATAATATAGAATTTGTAGTAACTATAAGTAGGTGGATTTGAGAAATGTAAATTAAAAATGATGTTTAAAGAATAGATAGACAAATCATTAATAATTTCATCAATATTTTTTAATATATTTATACAGGTTTGATATTATCAGTGTGGGTGCTACAAAAGAAGAACAATTACGAAAAACTTTGGTGAAAATGAAAGAAGATTGGAAACATATTATATTAACTACCAGCCCTTACTATAAGTATGATTTATTTTGACATATAATTTATTATTACAGAAAAAATTAAAATAATTATGAAATGGGCGGCTAATTCGTCATTTTTAATTTTATTTTAAAGGGATACAAATTTAAATATATTGTCTGGATTGGATGATATACAAACGGTACTTGATGACCACCTTATAAAGACTATATCAATACGTGGTTCAGCGTTTGTAAAGCCGATAAGAAATGAAGTAAACGAGTGGTTCGAATTGGTTAACCGTATGAATATGACACTGGAAGAATGGGCAAAAGTACAGATACAGTGGCTTTACCTTTTGCCAATATTTAGTTCTAAAGACATAGTTGCTCAAATGCCCGAAGAAGGATCTTTGTTTAATGTAAGACTGTGTGGGACACAGTGATTGACTCCCAGTGTTAAGAACCTCAACAACACTTAATGAAAATGTATTTTATATATTTTTTTTAAGGAAATCAATGTGGTTATTAAAGGATTGTTAGGTATGGTTAATTCAGATCCGTTAGCTACTAAGTGTATAGGACAAGAAGGTGTATTAGAATCATTAAAGAACTGTAATGAAATGATGGAAACTATAAATGCAGGAGTAAATAACTATTTGGAGAAAAAACGTTTATACTTTCCAAGGTGAAATTAATTTTATAAATAAGAGTATAGTATAGAATTTGAATGTAGTGAACATAATTTATCAAAACCCAATTATAGGTTTTTCTTTCTTTCAAATGACGAAATGTTAGAAATTTTATCGGAAACTAAAAATCCCAAAAAAGTTCAGCCTCATTTAAAAAAATGTTTTGAAGGAATCGCTAAACTAGAGTTTAGTAAAAATTTAGATATTTTAAAACTTTTAAGTAGCGAGGGTGAAGAAATTGAACTTAATCAATTTATTTCAACTGTGGAAGCAAGAGGAAGTGTAGAAAAGTGGTTGATTCAGGTAATTCTTTAAAAAAAATCAAATATAACTTTAATAATAATAATTATTATTAATATTAGAGTTCACAATTCTAACGAAATATTTTCTGTTGTTATTTCTATTTAGGTAGAAGAACAAATGATTATATCAGTTAAACAATGTATTGAAAATGCTTATAATGAATATCCGACTATAAAACGAACTCTGTGGGTACAAAAATGGCCAGGTCAATGTGTTTTGTGTGTCACTCAAATGTATTGGACTGCAGAAGTTCACGACGTATTTAATGCCCATGAAGTTGGAAAAAATATGCGAGATTATCATTTATTTTTAACTGTAATACTGATTTTAACTTGTAATTAACTATTTATATAACTAATTAAAATTCTGTTTAGAACCAATTGAATAATATCGTTGATTTAGTACGTGGTAAATTAAGCAAGCAGACAAGAATATCCTTAAGTGCGTTAGTAACGTTAGATGTTCATTGCAGAGATGTTGTTGACGATTTGGTAAATAATAACGTTTCTCACCATATGGACTTTAAATGGCTGAGCCAGTTAAGGTAACTTAAGATCAGCCTTAAATGTATTTAAAAACTCTTGTAATTGGTTCTTTTTTTAGGTATTACTGGAAAGATGATGTATTGGTTTGTATTACCAACGCAACTGTATATTATGCATACGAATACCTAGGTAATACGCCTAGGCTTGTGATCACTCCTTTAACAGATAGATGTTATCGCACCTTAATCAGTGCTTATCATTTACACTTGAATGGTGCTCCTGAGGGACCAGCTGGTACTGGGAAAACAGAAACAACGAAAGATTTAGCAAAAGCTTTGGCCGTGCAGTGTGTGGTATTTAATTGCTCCGATAGTCTTGACTACTTGGCAATGGGAAAGGTATATGCATATTGAGTATTGACACTGTTAAAATCATTATTTTTTATTAATAACGAATTTGGGTTTGAAGTTTTTTAAAGGGTTAGCTTCAACAGGAGCTTGGGCTTGTTTTGATGAATTTAACCGTATTGACATCGAAGTATTGTCAGTTATTGCTCAGCAGATATTAAGTATTATTCAAGCAGTGAGATCTAATGTTGAAAAATTCATGTTTGAAGGCACTGAACTTACATTAAACCCAAAATGTTATGTGTGTATTACTATGAACCCGGGATACGCTGGGAGATCCGAACTTCCTGATAACTTGAAGGTTTAAATGTATAGAAATAGCAACAGCTGAATTAAATAACGATACTGTTATGATTCATAGGTTCTCTTTAGAACTGTGGCTATGATGGTACCGGATTATGCAATGATTGGAGAAATATCTTTATATTCCTACGGATTTGTGAATGCACGAGAATTATCAGTCAAGATTGTAACAACTTATAAATTGTGCTCCGAGCAATTATCAACTCAATCGCATTATGACTATGGTTCAAATATTTTCTAGTCGTAATTAATGCATAGATTATATTATATTATTAATTTTTAGGTATGCGAGCTGTTAAGACTGTTCTTATAGCAGCTGGTAATTTAAAAATGAAGTTTCCAAAAGATGACGAGTCAGAACTATTACTCAGATCTATTTTGGATGTGAATTCTGCAAAGTTTTTAAGTAAAGATGTTCCTTTATTTAATGGAATCATTTCTGATCTATTTCCTGGGGTTCAAATGCCAAATCCTAATTATAAAAATTTGTTGAATGCTGCAAATAAGGTAAGTATCTTTTTTAATCAGATACTTAAATAAATATAATATCACATCGTTTGGCTTAGGTGTGTACAAAGATGCAATTACAACCAAACGATAACTTCATGGAAAAACTAATTCAAACATACGAAATGATGGTAGTTAGGCACGGCTTTATGTTAGTAGGCAATCCATTTGGAGGAAAGACATCATTGCTTCATTTACTTGCAGAAACCTTGAGTTTACAGAACCAACTTGGTCAAGGTGAAGAAAAGGTTGAATATGAAACAGTTAATCCCAAAGCGTTGACTATGGGTCAGCTTTATGGATGTTTTGATGACGTTTCACGTGAATGGTCCGACGGTATTGTAGCTAACATATTTAGGTATAGTTTTATTTATTTAAGAAACATATGTTATTTTAGTATATTATAAAGTTGTTTAAATGTTATATTTTATTCGATTTAATATACAGAGCGTTTTCAATGGCAGAGACTTTAGATAGAAAATGGTTGATTTTCGATGGTCCGGTTGATGCGGTTTGGATAGAAAATATGAATACAGTATTAGATGATAATAAAAAGTTGTGTCTAGTTTCTGGTGAAGTAATAAGTATGCCAGATTGTATGTCTATGATATTTGAAGTAATGGACCTTAATCAGGTATGGATAAGTGATTTAAGTGTTCATAAATGTTGAACAATAAAATACTATATTTTAGGCATCTCCCGCAACTGTCTCTCGATGTGGTATGATTTATTTGGATCCTGCAACTTTAGGTTGGAGACCATTAGTAGAAATGTGGTTAAAAACTTGTCCAGAACTATGGTATTTAGATCAAAATGGCATAGATATTATGTGCTTATTTGATTGGATAACTAATCCATGTCTTTATTTTGTACGCCGTAATTGTGTTCAATTAACTAATGCCGGAGAAACAAACACTGTTTTGTTAGTTGAATTTTAAATTTATAACCTTTATTATTATTACCTAATTTAATTTTTAATTTTTTTTTACAGGAATGTCTTAAATATACTGGAGATGCAGTTAAAAAATTTGAACGTTGATGATCCAGAATTAAATGAAAATTTCCCACTTTATTTACAAGGAGCCTTTGTATATGCTTCTATTTGGGGTTTTGGTGGAACGCTAGATTCAAATTCAAGACCAGTTTTTGATCTTTATTTTAAACAATTGTGGAAGGGAGAAATTAATGGTTTGGAACCACCAGAAACTCTGAGTCCTTTGGAAATTTTGATACCCAGTGACGGATTGTTATATGACTATGTGTACAATTTTACATCCAAAGGATCTTGGAAAAGCTTATTGGAAGTAGTAAAAAGTAATAAACTCCACGAAATGAATAACATTGAACAAACTCTAGTGCACACACTTGACACTGCGAGGTAAATTCATGTATCAAAATAATTTTCATAATTTATTTAATGTATTTATCTGTTTTTTTTTTTCATAGATATTTGCATTTAGTTGAAATGTTTATTTTTCATCACAAACCATTATTACTCTTTGGTTCTACGGGTACTGGAAAGAGTTTCTACATAAAAAATTATATGATGAATCAACTGTCGTTAGATGAATATGTTCCATCTTTTGTTACGTTTACAATCCAGACATCTGCTAATTTTACACAGGAAATGGTTTTATCGAAACTTATTAAGCGTAAACGTGGTATATATGGACCGCCTAAGGGGAAGATTTGTGTGATATTTATTGATGATATGAATATGCCTATCAAAGAACAATATGGAGCTCAACCACCCATTGAATTATTAAGACAATATTTTGACCATGGACACTGGTATGATCTACAAGATACAAGCAAAGTTCACCTTAAGGATATACTCATATTAACTGCCATTGGTCCAACTGGTGGAAGTAGACAAGATGTATATGCAAGGTTTTTGCGTCATTTCGGGTTATTTGCTATAAACTCATTTGATGACACAAGTATTACAAAAATATACTCAACTTTACTTAATATTGGACTAAGAGTATATAATTTAATATCAAAATTTGAATATTATTATTATACACAAATTAATTTTTAGAGGAACGGTTTTACAATAGAAGTGGTCCCTATTATTGATAATTTAATTCAATCAACGATTGATTTATACAAATCAGCTATTAACAATTTGGCACCAACGCCAGCGAAATCACATTATTTATTTAATTTACGAGATATTTCAAAAGTAACAAATGGAATACTTATGTTTCGTAAAGAAAGCTTTACCCACCGGAAAGTGTTCATAAGGTGTGTATATTGAACAATTTACTGTTAAGAAAAAATCCTTACTTATATATTATAGATTGTGGGTACATGAAGTACTCAGAGTATTCTATGATCGCCTCATTGATGATAAAGATAGAGAATGTTTATTCAATGAAATTCGTAACACAGTTAATACAAATTTTCAAGAAACTTTCGATGTAGTGTTCAATGATTTATCAAGTTCAGTTGTATGCAACTACATATATTAATACGTAGTATAAATTAATACAATAATATAGTTCTTTAATGTTTAGCCTATTCGTTACCAAGACATGACAAATCTCTTATTTACCAGTGCTACAGATATTGATGCGGCTGAAAACAAAAAATATGAAGAACCACCAGAGTTATCAAATTTTATAGAAATAGCGCAAATGGTGATGAATGAATATGACATGACACATAAGTTAAAACTAAACATAGTTTTGTTTAAGTAAACTAATTAAAATAATTTTTAAAAATATTATTATATAAAATATATTATATTGTTCATACATTTTAAAGATATGCTCTCGAACATCTTTCGAGGATATGTAGAGTTGTATCAATTCCCGGTGGATGTGCATTGTTAGTCGGAGTAGGAGGCTCAGGCCGACAATCGCTCACTCGATTAGCATCGGAAATGTATAATTATAATACTTTTCAACCAGAAATAACTAAGAGTTATGGATTCAATGAGTGGAGGGATGATTTGAAATTTGTATTAATGGAATCGGGAGGAAAAAATCGTCCAACTGTATTTTTGTTTGCCGAAGGACAAGTCAAAGAAGAGTATTTTTTACAAGACATAGATTCTCTGTTAAATTCTGGTGAAGTTCCAAATATATTTACTTTAGATGAACAGCAAAGTATATTAGAGGTATTATCTTAATTTGTACATTAAAATACCATATTATAAAAATCATTATAATTTGATCTTAATGTTGATAATTATAGATGGTTAGATTAGCTGCTCAAGGAGGAAATAGAAATTTAGATATTTCTCCATTGGTCGTTTTTGATTATTTTATCAATCGCTGCAAACAAAATTTACACATATTTTTATGCTTTAGTCCAATTGGGTCGACATTTAGAAACCGCTTGAGGCTTTATCCATCTATGGTCAGTTGTTGTACAATTAATTGGTTTGAGGATTGGCCAGAAGATGCTCTAGTAATGGTAGCACATAAATACATGGAAAACGTAAACCTGTCTATGAAAATTAAGGAATCAGCGGTAACAGTTTGTCAACGCTTTCACATTGATGCAAGGTAAGTAATAATTATTTTACATGACAAATTGAAATAATAAAGTTCCTAAATAATTACAGACGATTATCTTTGGAATTTTATTCCATCACACATCGTCGAACGTACATAACATCTGCGTCATATCTGGATTTAATTAAAGCGTATACGAATTGCACTAACCTTAAGCAAAAAGAAATTATGGAAGAAAAAATGCGTTACGTTGGTGGCCTTAAGGAACTAGAGTATGCTACTGTTCAAGTTAATCAAATGAAAGAAGATTTATTTATACTTCAGCCCAAGCTAGAAATAGCTCAGAAAGATACTGAAAAAATGATGATTATGATTTCACGTGAGACAGTTGAAGTTGAAAAAGCTACTGCTAAAGTACAGGTCGATGAAAAAGTAGCAAATATTCAAGCTGAGGCAGCTAATGAACTAAAATCAGAATGCGAAACTGACTTAGCATTAGCTATACCAATTTTAGAAGGTAATTAAGCTAATTTAGAATACTTATCCAACGTTAACAAAACAAATAATTTTTGTTAAATTTTGTTATATATACTTTTTAGTTTTTAATACCTACTTAATAAATAGATACTATAATAAATGTTTAAAATGTATCATGTTTTGGAAGTATAATAATATAAATTTTGGTTTTATTTAAAATAGTGTGGTCAATTACTAAAATGTTCTTAAAATTGCACTCTTAAAGTACTTAGATTTTTTATTAAATTTCTAAAAAAAGAAAATTTAGATTAAAATATGTATACTATTTCTTTCCCTACTATAAACATAACATGTATGAGTAATAAGTAATTATGGTAATTATTTAATAGTATTCGTATAATATTTATCTGCGTTTTCTTTTTTTATTACAATATCATAACTATAGTGGTAGAGATTTGTCACTTGTGTATGTTTTTAAGTACTGATTTTGTAGAGTCTGCTTATTATTATTGAATACCTTAAAAACATTCAAAATATAAAAGAAAAAATACCCAATTATAACACGCAAACCAAACTTAATAATTAGTTAAAAATAAAAATAATTTAGTATAAATACAGTAAAATTTTTTTAAGGACCACAAGTATACTTGACTAATAATTTGAGAAAAATATTATTTTTATTCAAAAAATAACAAATAAAAAACTAGTTTTATAAAAACAATTTTATAAAAACAATTTTATAATATTAAGCTCCTATATCTATCTCAAGTATAATAACCTTAATCATTTATATTTTTACATTATAATTAAGTACAATGATTAAAATCAAATTAAATTGGTGATATAATATTCATTTTTAGATGCAATCGATGCTTTAAATACTCTTAAACCAGCTGATATTACGTTGGTAAAGTCGATGAAGAATCCTCCTGTTATAGTAAAAACTGTAATGGCAGCAGTATGCGTGATGAAAGGAGTATTACCAGATAAAAGGCCAAATCCTAATAAACCTGGCCAATATGTAGTGTTTTTATTATATAAAAATGTACACGTGATCAATAATAAGAAAATGTGGATTTTTTTAGATAATTGACTACTGGGGTCCAAGTCAACGCTTATTAGGCGATCTAAATTTTTTGCAGACACTAAAAGAATATGATAAAGATAATATATCTGTTAAAATTATGGATGTTATACGCAAAACATATCTCCCTGATCCCAGTTTCAAACCAGCAATCGTAGGTAAAGCTTCGAGTGCAGCGAAGGGTCTTTGCAAGTGGATTATTGCATTGGATATGTATGATAGAGTGATAAAAATTGTGGCACCAAAAAAAGAAAAATTAGAGATAGCTAATACAGAATTTAATGCAACCATGAAGATATTGGAGGAAAAGAGAAATGAAGTAAGAGAGTTACAGGAAAGATTAGATGCTCTTAAAGAACACTTGCACCAGACAGTGTTAAATAAAGAAAAATTACTAGCGGAAGTAGAGTTATGTAAAAGCAAATTACTTAAGGCCGAAAAACTTATAGGTTGGTGAACCCAACATTAATTTATACTTAATTCAAAGATGAATTTATTTTAAAATTGTTCAGGAAGTCTTGGTGGTGAGAAACATCGTTGGGCCCAACGTGCTGAAGAGCTCCAGACCATCTATAATTGTATACCAGGGGATATTCTTATATCTTGTGGAATTATTGCGTATTTGGCTCCATTTACATCACATTTCAGGTATTCATTAAAATCAATTAAGAGTCTATCCAATATCCATAGTAAACTTTAATTTTTCAGGTCATCGGTAATTAATGAATGGAAAGTATTATGTAATAGTTTAAAAATTCCAAGTTCAAAAAGTTACAGTTTAATTGAAGTTTTGGGTGTACCAATAAAAATTCAAAACTGGACTATTAATGGTTTACCAATGGATTCATTTTCAATCGATAATGCCATAATTATGGACGGGTCTCAAAGATGGTCTTTATTGGTTGATCCTCAAGGCCAGGCACATAAATGGGTGAAGACGATGGAAAAATCTAATGATATAGTGATTGTTAAGCTAACAAATTCCAATTATATGAAAATGATTGAACTAGCTATTGAAGTTGGAAATCCAGTATTAATTGAGAACGTTCAGGAAGATTTAGATTCTCCTTTAGACCCAATATTATTAAAGCAGATTTATAAACAAGGTAACTGCATTTAAATGAAAATTAATATTGGTAAAAACAAATTATAGTTAATCAATTTAAAATAAATTTTGATGAATGGTTGTTTGCTGATGATATTAAATTAAATGTGAAAATGAAATGCTATTAGTTGAATGAATTTATATTTAAACTTTTATAGGGCCCATGACGTTTATAGTGATTGGCGATAACGTTATTGAGTATAATACGAAATTCCGATTGTATATTACATCAAAGCTGAGGAATCCACACTATTCACCCGAAATATTTAACAAAGTTACCATTATAAATTTTGCATTAACCGTGGAAGGTTTAGAAGATCAATTGTTGGGGATTGTTGTGGCCAAAGAACGGTAAATAGCAATGCTCTCTGATCGATTATTTTGAAAAATTTTTTACTTAAATAAATATTTTATGCTCAATCCTAGGCCCGATTTGGAGTCAAAGCGACAACAGTTAATTGTCGAAGGTGCGGAAAATGCTAAAGCACTGTTGGATGTTGAAAATAATATTCTACAAATACTTTCAGCACCAGGAAACATTTTAGAAGACGAAGATGCTGTTGATGTTTTAGATAACTCAAAGGTTGTATTAATATAACACAACCATATAGGTCAATATTAAAATATAGTATTACATTTTTATTCATTATATTTTATTATAGTTTATTATACTTGTTAAATATCATAATTGTTTCATAGATATTAGCTACAGACATTATTCAGAAACAATTGGCTTCAGTAGAAACCGTCACGGTTATTGATCAATTCAGGTTGCAGTATAAACCAATCGCTAAACACTGCTCTATACTTTATTACTGCATTTCTGATTTGCCTAATATTGATCCAATGTATCAATATTCTTTAAATTGGTTTTTCAATATATTTGTCATAACAATTTTAACAGCGTGAGTATACAGTTAAGCTATATATCGTTTTTATTCATAATATTTATATTTTATATCAAGTGTACGTAAGTACTTGGATAAATTGTAGTTGTATATACTAATAAATGTAGGTATAAATATATTTGTTTTCGCTTGTTATATTAATTGATACCATGATTGAAAAACCACAAAGACTGTACGATATATCATATTTTACATAGGTCGTTATTAGTTCCAAAAAGTTTTAATTTTTTAATTTGTATTGTAAATGTATTTAGTTTTTTTTCCATAAATCTATAAATGTTTTTTTGGGAAAAAAAGCTTGAAAATGTACTACAAGGTTCCTGATATATTGTTACGATGACAGTTGAAACATATTAAAAATACAGTTACAATTTTTTTTATATCCATTTAAAGTTAGTATTTTTACAAAATTTATCAAAATCTTGAAAATTAATTATTGTAATTAAAAATTATAAAATGTTCAACTTTTATATCTAAGGATTGAAAATTTAAAACAAAGTTTTTCATAAATAGTTCATACTATAACCAAAAAATCTAAAAAAATATATAAACAGTTATTTTTACAGACATTTTAAATTTAAATTTGGATGAAATTACATATTAAAACCAAGAACAACGTGTTTAGTTATTTTGTTGTTATTTAATTATATTATTCGTGGATAGATTATGAAACTTGTATGGAGTAAATTATTATTATTATTTCTTTTTTTCATTACACATAAATACATTTTTTTAAACATATTCATATTAAAATTGTATTTTTGTATACCTAGTGAATTATTTGTTATATAAATATATAATATATGCTTAGCTTAAATAAAATGTTTAAACATTTTTTAACGTATTAACCAATGTCAATGACCCTCCCGAGGCCCATCACGTATTTAAATTTTGTAGTACCACAAGCCCAATATCTATTTAAATGGACATTATCAAACATATGTTTACCCTTCCAAATTATCAATAGTTTAAGGTTAAATTGATATAAGTATAATATAAACAACAAAACTTGGCGGGCTTTTGTGGGGATAAGAGAAAATGTCCACTGTAGTGGACAATGGGTTTGTAATAATGCAAAAATAAAATTAAGCTTGGGCGCTAAAGCAGTAATAATAATTGTCCATTGTAATGGACATTGGGCCGCATTATACTATTATATAATATGTAGTTGTATACTAAATATATTTACCTTATAGGTATGTATTGTGTACATAAAATATGTTCAGTAATAATTAATATTTTTGATGTGAAAATTAAATTTGAAATGGAATTTTTTTTTTAGAAATAAATCCAGAATAATAAAAATACGGTTAGAAGCACTGAAACAAACGTTTACATATAATTTATATGCCAACGTATGTCGGTCATTATTTGAAAAGGATAAGACGTTGTTTTCATTCATTATGTGTACTACAATAATGATGTGAGTGATAAATTTATATTATGTTTTCTAATATAATATATTATTATAGTCAGCGAATGGTCGATATTTTAGAGCTGAAAACAAAATTGATAAACAAGAATTAATGTTCCTCATGACCGGTGGTGTAGGTCTAAAAAATGATGTTCCTAATCCTGGGCCTGATTGGTTATTAGGTAAAAGTTGGGATGAGATTTGTCGCCTGGATGATATAAACACGTTCAAAGGTAGTATATAATTTACACATTTATATTGATAAATTGTTGTTTATTTGGACAATTCGACAACTCACTCTATTATTACTTATTTCAGGCATAAAAAATGATTTTATAAGAAAAGTGGAAGACTGGAAAAACTATTATGATTTAACTCATCATGAAAATGCGAAATTCCCTAACCCCTGGTACGATAAATTAAGTGATTTTCAACGTATTATTATCGTGCGCACAATTAGACCAGACAAAGTTATTCCAGTCATTATCAATCTTATAAAAATAGAACTTGGAGAAAAGTTCACTTATCCACCACCATTTGACATAAATAAATCCTACAGTGACTCAAATTGTCTGAGTCCTCTTATATTTATTCTATCACCTGGGATGGATCCTATGTCAAGTTTGTTGCTCTTTGCCGAAAAAATGGGTCAGGTGGAAACTTTACAAAGTGTTTCGTTGGGTCAAGGACAAGTAAATAATCAATATATTTATTTAAATGATAAATTATATAAATATTACCATAAATTTATAAAATTATGAAAGGGTCCAATAGCTGAATCATTCATAAACGCCGCACGAAGTGAAGGCGGCTGGGTTTGTTTGCAAAATTGCCATTTGGCTACTTCATGGATGGAACAGTTAGAATTAATCTGTGATTCATTTGATGTATCTAATGTGCATAGTGAATTTAGATTATGGCTAACTAGCTATCCATCAGAAAAGGTATTATAATGATAAAAGTTTTAATTAATCTAATCATTCATAATAATTCATAATCTTAGCATAATAGAATTATTTAATTTTAATCGTAATCTTTTTGTTCTTAAAGATAAAATTGTATGTTATAAATTTATGCTAATTGTGTTTTAATGCACTTAAATTTCACTTATATGCAGTACCTATAATTTATATATTTCAAACAGCAATACTACCCATTTTTCATCTTGATTCATTTTTTTCTTTTGTATTTTTTTCGTGGACTTAATGATTAAACCAACGTCTCATCTTCAAAAATTGCTGATTCATACCATTTTAAATATTAGTTATTATTGACATGAGTATATGCATCTATAGTTATTTTTGTTAATCAGTAATTTTTGAGATGAGTGCGATGAGCATCATACTTACCAATATATATTTTTAAAAATGCCCTAAAATAAAAAAAAAGTTTTTAATAACTTCAGAATATTAGAACGTATAATCTTTAGTATGGCCCAATAATTTATCATAGACTTTTAGCCTCATATTTTCTTATTTCCTTTCTGATTTAATTAACTTTTAGAGACATTTTAATTTTAGCTTATTTTTTTAATGTTATTTGTGATCACAGGACATCAACACAAAAAGTGTGTGCCTATACATTTTTTAATTAGCAAGAGCCCCATAATCTCACTAACCTTAAAAATTAACAAATTATAACAGTTATTTCAAACGGTATGCATGCAAATAATATCTATCTAATTTGAATTTAGAAATTAAATTTATTCATTAAAATTTATGAAAAAAAATAAAAAAATAATAATTTATGGTAAAGTTTGTTGGTTGTCATTTTATATAAAAATGGGTTTACTGTGTATACGTGACCCAGTTGGACACGTACTTAATTTCATAGAATAAAATTCAATAGTATAAATTTGAGTAGGATTCATTAGTATCTTGATTAAGATAAGAATCACGGTTAACAACTTTCGCAGAGTTAAGTATTTTGAGTTATTGTGGACACTCATTACCTTTATAAAATATACTATAAAATAACCATATAGCCATATAGGATGTCATACAGTACCTATGTTTTTAATTAAGTTAAACATTTATTAAGTTCCCAGTTTCCGTACTCCAAAATGGAGTTAAAATGACCAATGAGCCCCCAACAGGCTTACAGGCGAATATGCTCAGAAGTTATCAGTCATATCCCGTTAAAGATCAAAATTTCTTTGAAGGGTGTCCAGGCAAAACTGAAATATTCACAAAACTTTTGTACGGAATTACATTTTTCCATGCTGTCATACAGGAAAGAAAAAAATTTGGGCCTATCGGATGGAATATACCTTACGGATTTAATGAATCCGATTTTCATATTTCCATACAACAACTTCAAGTAATAATATACATGAATAATGATTTGGATTTAAGTGTAATGAACAAACTAATTTAATTTCAGATGTATATTAACGAGTATAACGAGATACCGTTTGAGGCCGTCACATACCTGACAGGGGAGTGCAATTATGGTGGTAGAGTGACTGACGATTGGGATAGGCGGACGTTGAATACGATTTTGAACATATTTTGCTGTCCACAAGTTGTTGAAAATCCTAATTATCTGTTTTGTGATATTAGCACGAAGTATGGTTTACCCTTTCGAACCGATTATCACGGTTTTATAGAACAAATAGAAGTATTAAAACATTTCAGTAAACATCAATAAACACAATATTACGACTTCTGTTTTTTTTTTTTTTAGGAAATTCCAATTGTCACAAGTCCAGAAGTATTCGGATTGCATATGAATGCGGGAATTACACGTGATTTACAGAGCACATCGCTACTTTTTGACTCTATGTTATTGGTAGTGGAGTCCAGTGGTGGTACTGACGATTCCGATACGGCTGATAATCTGTTGATAGGAATCGCGTCCGATATACTTTCGAAGCTGCCAAAAAATTTTGACGTGGAAATTGCATCGACCAAATATCCCGTAATGTACAACGAATCCATGAACACTGTTCTCGTTCAAGAAATGGAACGTTTCAATATACTGTTGTCCGTGATACGTAAGAGCTTACAAGACCTGATAAAAGCCATCAGAGGCGCCATTGTTATGACGCCAGAATTGGAAACAGTAGCCTTATCGTTATCCGTGGCTAAATACCCAGTATTCTGGTCAAAGTTTTCCTATCCTAGCCTAAAATCTCTAGGTGGATACATAACTAATTTTATTGAGCGTCTTAATTTCTTACAAGTAAGACTTAAGCATTTTAATTATGAGTATATCCGCTATACTTTATTCAAGATAAGAACTGTACTCGATGGCCGACTTATGTGCAGTGCCGTTATTAGACGACAGGCCTACAGATGGTTGACTCGGTGAGGGTGACAAACGAAAGTTACCTATGACTGCCATCCGATGAAAACTGCCCTCTCCCCGTGTACGGTTCTTAACTTGAATAGATTACCTATAGTTTCGTTGATTTTAATATTAGCTTGGTTGGGTAAACAAACTACTCAATCACTAGCTTCTTACATAAGTTAATTATAAATATGGAACTGCATACAGAAATCGGCTGTTGGGTGCTATAGTTCTGCTTCGCTTATATTTTTTGATTATTTTGACAAGTATATACATATTACAATTCAAACGTTTTTGTTTGTTATTATTTAATTTTATTATTATACACAATAGGCATGTATTATAATTATTTGATAATTGAGTGGATGCATAAGTGCCCACCAACTACATTTATATCCTGTTTGGCATTTCATGGTTACTGTTTACACAATATTATCTATTAACATTTTTTTTTTTTTTTAGAATTGGTACGACAACGGTAAGCCCAATAATTTCTGGCTAAGTGGACTTTTCTTTACTCAAGCTTTTCTTACCGGAGCTATGCAAAATTTTGCACGTCGTTACACAGTACCTATAGATCAACTGTGTTTCGATTTTGAAGTACAACATTCTGACCGAATTAATGCTGCTCCTGAAGATGGAGTGTATTGTTATGGTTTATTTATTGATGGTGCCCGTTGGGATAGAATTAAGTATGTTCTTATTGTATCCTAATATATATATACTAATGTTATTAGAATATTACCTAGTGTCCGAGACGCAGTTCATATTTACAATATTCGAAAAATCTAACCTTTTCGTCGACTTATACAGATACGTCATTAACTACGACGTAGTACCTACACCTATAAGGCGTAGGTATCTGAGTTAACCTAGTTTCATCAAGTTAAATAATATTTTAAATGATGATTGTTATTATTTATCCTACGTAGTCGTAGTGTGCTAAACAATATTTTGTTTATTACTCTCTTTATACATAAATAAATTATTTTATACAATTTAGCTATTAACAAAATATGAATTTTTAAATTATCATCATTTAAGATAAATAACATAATTATTTAAATTTAATATTGCAGTATTGTCAGGGGCCATGTTAAGACATGAAAATAAAAATATAAAATATCAAAAAAAAATATATAAAAATATAATAATATAAAAATATCAAATATCTATGAAGGTAGAAATTTTTTTCATAAAATTAATGTGTATATGGTTTGTGCTAGAACTGTTAGTCTATGACTAATAGTCGACAATCTATATTTTACTGTATTCATGGCAAACACAACCAATTTCATCAAAGTAGTGCATTTTACTAAACATTTTTTCACATTATAGCATGGTACTGGAGGAACCATTCCCAAAAGTGTTAACCGACGTGTTACCATTAGTATGGTTCATACCTATAAGAAAAAATGAATTAAAGAACAGAAATAGATATGTATGTCCTGTGTATAAGACATCAGAGAGAAAAGGTATATTGTCTACAACTGGTCATTCCACCAATTACGTTCTACCGATGTTTCTGGATACCAACAAAAAGCCTTCTCATTGGATATACCGCGGAGTTGCTCTACTTTGTCAATTGAACGACTGAAATAGTTCTGTTTCACTAAAAGTGATGTTAACATTTCATTATTCCTTCATTTCATATGTTAAATTAATAATAAATAAATATATTAATAGTAAACTACCTAATGATTTATTTACTATAGTTTCCACTCTACAGAAGAACAAAATCAGTTAGGTATCGTCGTTTTATGTTTGTGGCTATAAAAAATAATAATAAAATCAAAAAAATCAGACAACTATTCTAAAAATAAATAAAACACTCA
Organism: Macrosiphum rosae; assembly: GCA_016617965.1. Taxonomy (NCBI): domain Eukaryota; kingdom Metazoa; phylum Arthropoda; class Insecta; order Hemiptera; family Aphididae; genus Macrosiphum; species Macrosiphum rosae. Next base: position 23,231 of record WHPZ01589949.1, read on the forward strand.
TAATCATTTACCTATTTATTCAGTATTCTATACTATTTAAACCGTACATAATACATTTTTGTAATTACTAATTAGTTAACTGTCGACATTATTTACAATTTTCATATTCGTCAATGATTGTCAAATGTTGGTCAATTTTAACTATACTATGTAGTTTCAAGCCTTAAAATCAAAAATTGATAATTATCAGATGATATTTTGTCGAAACAAAATCACTGTATGAGACCATCTTTGAAATTTGAATTATTTTAAATCCTTGATGCACTCCTAGGTACATGTGTTACGAAAGTGCCATTAAAATAAAAATTCTTTAGCTTTCATAGGTTTTTTTCAGATTGGTCAGTCAAGATTAAACATCTTATTTTATAATTATTATTTATTATAGATTTAATGAAACAATAATACAAATTATTTTTATTTTACAAATTGTTTTCTTATGTAATATGTAGGTACAACTATAGTTATCGATTCGTCGTATAGCGTTTACATAAAAACAAACAAAGACAAAATCATTGCAATTCGGTGCAATTCTGATATTTAAAATACTTAGGTATTTATCAATATTCAATACTTAATCTATATTTGTGTTTGGAAGATCAAATTTATATAGATACGGATTTTATTCATCCAAGATAAACTGAATTGTTCGTTAAAATCAGTCGAATAATTCTTATTATACCATATTGTGCAGTGTACACATAATATTGTCTTATCAATAATATAAAAATGTGATGCAATCTATTATTCATCGCGTTGTACTCTGTCTCTCTCACCGATGATATTTTTCATAAGGGTTGAAGAGACAGAACTTCACCCCGTAACACTGTATTTGAACAGCTGCTAAAAGTCTGCAGCCATTATGCTTATAGCATTATTTCAACTATTTATCTTGTATAAACACACACAAAAAAATCATCACACATTATTGTAAAATCATTTTCTTCATCGCTGCACTTAGAATCTGATGTATGAAATACAATAATAATAATAATAATAATAATATTATTTTCATCAGTAATTTTTTATTATTAGAAAAGAATGTTAATATGAATAGTAAGTTAATAAAACGATCAATGCTTATTGCAATAAGGACAGATTTCAAAATACCCCTGAATACCACCACTGACTGCATGTTCGCACCGTAACGGTAGCCCGCCAGCCGTGATCCTGCGATCTACAGCCAAGTCCAGCGTGTTGTGCGACCACAAATTTACAGGAATTTTGGCATTGCCGTGTGGGCGTCCATCTCTGCAATCATACGAAAGGGTGACATCGGTGATGGGGCAGGTACAGAGTATCCGACATTCCGACGACCGGATACTCTTTGAATGTCCACGCCGTAACGGCAATCCGATAGCTGTGATTCTGCGATCAACGGCCAGATCTAGTGTGTCAATCACGGATTTACCCTCACTGGCATAATATTCATATGGTTCGCGGCTGCTGGAATTTCCATACGTGGACGTCTATCCCTGATATGTAGACTATAATTAACAGATATACCTACCTACAATAAATACGACTGACGTATATCACGTAACTACGCGATACAATAACGTCAATTATAGTAATATTATTACCATGGACTAAGATATACAGGTGTGGAGGGTTGGAGGGTGTGGGGGGTTGACCACGAAATCTAGTACAACAGGTGGAGTTCAAGGGGATATTTTCCTTTTAGCATTACTATCGCTATCTTAGTGGATACTTATGGAACTAGATCACATCATATAAATGTCTAGTTCCATAAGTATTCACTAAGACGGCGCTTGCTCTAGAAATGCTAAAAGGAAAATATCCCCCGAACTCCGCCTGTTGTACTACATTTCGTAACCACAATATTCATCTCTTGTCCAGTCCTGTATATGTTAGTCCGTGATTATTACTATAATAACGGCAATTAGATTTTGTAATCGGCAAAGTTAATTTAGGTCGTCGTTTTCAGGGAAAACTCATACTTTATAACCCACCAACTAAAATCCAAGTCTATTTGGTTTTCCCAAAGTATGATAGAAAGGTATACAATTAATTTTGTATGCCGGAAGTCGGTGGGCCCTATCTTTTGGGTTTGAAATAGAAATCAATTTTTTATAAAACCAAGTTTCTAATTGTTCTGAAAAAAAATTCTAGAAAAATGTATTGTTTTGGTAATTTTTTTAAAATAAATTTTAAGAACTACCTACATATATTTAAAAAGTATAAAGATTAATATTTCATTTATTTTTCATGTATTATTAAAATAGATATTTCGGAAAAAATTGAAAATGAAGGGAAATTTGAAATATGTGTGTATAAGTACTGTTAAATAATGTTATATAATTTTAGAATCATTAACAACACTTGTTTTAGTATACTGCTTTATCATAAAAAGAGAAATGTCAATTATCTTGTTTTGATTGGAGTGAGTTGTAGGTATAAAATGTTTGTATATAAAGCTGCGATATCATTTTTTATATTGGTTAACACATTATCTGATATTATAAAAGCTTACAAACTTTTGTTTCAGAGATTAAATTGGAAACAGTAGTTTTAATTAGTAGTAGTTTAAACAAGTAACTGTTTTAAATTTATTTATAATTTTAGTCCATTAAGTAGTTATTTTAGAGATTCTGAGCGGAGTGATGAATGTATTCACTTTTATACAATATTTTTTTTTTATGTTTTGTGTTTATATGATAAATAGTCGATATTATAATGGTTCGATTTTCACATACTGTATCTTTTATGATTGGAAAGCTGATCTAATTGGTACTTTTAAGAATTCAAAAGCGTAGAAAAATAAACTTAAGGAAATACGGAGATTTTTATGTAAAACCAGTTTTCCACAAAATGGATTAAATAACCAAAGATACATGAACTTTCCCCCAAATGTTTATATTAGCATTGTCTATACATCCTACGATTTTAAAAAAATTTTTGCTCTATTTGAACTATTTGTAGAAATAAGAAAAATTCAATTTTTTTTATTGTTGATGAAAATTTCGCTCCGTCAAAAATGTAATATTGCACTATTCGTCATACATTTTTGTCTGAAGAAATTAAAAAAAAAGTTGATCGTAATTCCAAAATAATATTTTATGAGCGTCTACAAAAGTTATAATATTGACAAAATTCTTACAAATTACGAAAATCATAAACAATTTTATTTATTTTTATGTCTAAGATTTAAAATTTAATACAAGATTCCTATAAGTTTTCAACCTTAAAAAAAAAATACCAGATAAAAAAAAAATACAGGAAATATTTATGGAAGATAATTAAGTATTAACTAGGTAGATGTCTAGATACGAAACAAATAATTTATATATTGAAAATATTATATAATTGTATATTTTATTCATATTTATACGGTTTTTTATAGTATTATAAAAAAAACTGTAAACAGAAAATTCTTATTATCTGCAATTACATACCATTCAAATAATTATAATTTATCACACTTATTTATATCTTACAAAACGTATTTGCTTACAGTATCTATAATACACGTCCGATAGGATGACCCAAGTGAATTATCATATACCACTTGTACGACATTGATTCAACAATATCATATTATATTCGTATTGTTATTTATTAACTTCAACAGTAATCTGGAGTCTAACATGTAAAATGTAAGCCTATATTTAAAATAATGTCGACTAACCTAACATAATGGTACGAGTTTATTCTGATTTATATTAAAATACCGATTTAAGTTTGATTATATTATAACTTCTTTCGACTTTGTATCAAATCGTTTAATTTTTAATGATTTAATGTATTTTCAAGTATCAAAACCAGTATCTGGACAATACAAGGTCTAGGCTATTATAGGTAAATGTATTTAATAAAAAATAATATTTAATTTTAAATTATATTGTGTTTCAAGTTGGAGGCTGAAGTCAATAATTAATTACACATAAAAAAGACTACAATTAAATACAAGGATAATGTATTTTTTTTTATCTGTTTTAGTGTTTGTAAATTTGGAAAAAAAAATTAGATTCTATTTATTCTTATTTTCTTTCTAGACGTTATTTATTTTTATGTATGATTGAAGTTGAATAATTTTTAAAACTTCATAAAAAACAAAAATGTTTGGATGTGGGGGGGAGTAAAAATATTTCCCAAATGCTGAGTGAAACGACTCACAGGCATTTGTCGTTCTTTCGCCTGATATGTTACACGATGCCCAAAGATACAGTGGGAAAGTTGCATCTTCACCAATATATTATATATCAACAAGGTAATCGCAAAACGTATCAATTCGTTCGTCCATTGGTTTAATGCTCATAAAATCAACCACGAAGCAACTGCCGACGTTTTCAGGTTCAAGTAGTGATAGGCAGAATATCCACTTTAACCATTTTCCAATGTTACTCGAATGATTTATATATTCTGAAGATAAGCCTAAATTTTGGATTTTTCTCCACCATGATTGAGAGAGGTGAAATCGGCAACCACGTAATATTATATTCGGCCAAACCGTAAGAACAGCCTTATATGTAGTATGCCGTATGCTTTGCTCAAAATCTACAATGAAAATTTTTGGTTGAAAATGTACATACAATTTTGATTCATATACCTCATTTAAAGTATTAAATGCTTGTTCATAAATTTTAGTTTCTTTATTTGGCAAAAGAAAAAAAAACTAATGGAATTTAATGACCGTTTTTAACTGTATGGATTGTGAATAATTGATAAAAATATTTGGGACAGTAAGAAAATGTCCCGTCCATAAATATTTTTTCTTGACTACAGAGAAATTTTAAATTAGTCATTGCTGAAAATGCCGTTATTTTGTTTTCAGAATCGTTTATTAATAAAAATTCTTCGTATTTATTCGTAAGTGTTGGAATGCTAAGTAAAGCTTCTTGGGTTTCTCTCAAATTTGTGGGCAATGTTGGAGTATTTTTTCGTCTAGCTCTATATAAATTATGTCTTATATTTGAAATATCGTCGGTTTTAAGGTTGTTTCTTAAATGATTAGATATTTCCTTACTTATTATTTTTAACGGCTTTTCTGTTAAATCGTCCATTGCTTTTCTTTTCACCTGATTTGATATAATTTGACGTTCCAGGTTAATAGGAGGAGGATGTTCATGTTTAATTTCTTCAAATAAAATTGTAGTTTTACCCTCATCTACGTACAGCTTAGATTTGCAACTTTTGTGTGTGCACAGTCATTTATGCCCTTTTTTGGTAAGTTCCTCATAAGAAAATTTATAATTTTGGTAAATAATTAGTTCTTTACCACGTTCACTTAATACAATTTTCATTATAAATTTAAGCACGAGCCACGACAACTAAACGAACGACTCTACGAACAACGCATGGAATTGTACTGCACAATACTATGGATTTACCTATAACCTAACATGGTATTTGTCCACATTTTGTAATTTGTTTTATCTTCAAATAATAAAATAATATAATTCAAACTTACCTATGATATAGATATACGATATAGATATATTAGATTAAAACACCTAAAAACCGATATGTAGTTATAATAGAAATAGTATTATAGACATTTATATATATTTAAGAATCGAGCAGCGTAAATGCGTAATTAACGTACACCATTTATTATATTCAAATATCGATCGGCGCAATTGACGTACACGATTTATAACATTGGAATATCGATCGGCGCAGTTGATGTATACCTTTTTCCTATCCCATAATTTTTCTTTCTTTAAATGTGATTTCCAGCGCAATTGATATATGCCCCTTATTTTTACGTACCATACTTCATTAGAATATAATTTTTGAATCCTAAATTATGCATTCAGCAACTTTGATTTGTATGTAAATACAAACATATTTAAAAACAAAATATGTATTTTGCAATATTTGGGTTTTTTTTAGAAATGTTATGCACTCTGTCGTACAGAACGAGTGTACGCATGACCGTTAGCCACTCACAGATGGCGCAGGTTAGACCATATGACATAAATTAGATACTTAAATAATATTAGTGTGTGAAGTATACTTGAAATAGGTATAATAAATACGTTATGTAGAAAATTCATTTTACTAACAATTTCATCAAAAGACATTTTTATAATAATTATAATAATTAAAGAAAAAAGCTATTATGTTTGTTTAAGACCATTGATTGTAGTAAAAGAATAATATACATTATTTTTTTTTTTAATAAGCTCAAACTTTTAATTTTGTATAAGCCATAAGGTATAACATAATATACTATAAATTATAATATAGGTACTTAAATAAATATTATATAATATTATTATGTATAATGTTACCCATTACCATATTATAATGTTGATAAACTAGACACATCAATTTGTGTTATTTTAAAATTTTAAATTGGGTGAATCTGCCACGTTATATAGTATTATAGTATAAGCAAATTAAGCAATGACAATATTATTATGATGGAAAACGGGTCGATGGTGTTAATATTTTCATAATACAGGTAATAGACGGTCATAAAATTATATCATTTACAATACCTAGTCGTGTAGTTGATATTTTTTTAAATTCGGCATCGAGCCTGAGCCATATCCGATATTTTGGTTTCGTGCTGTTTATTATTGACATGCTAATAATAATAACGATATAACATCATCGTTGCATAATGATTCACCGTTATATTCGCATTATTATTTTTAATAGGTATACGTACTATGATCTCGTTTATCAGCTCCGCGAGCTGTTCGTACGGGAACGAGTCGTCGTCCGTAGTTGAAAAAAAAAAAAAATAATATTAAATCGACTGCAGTGTTGATGTTGTGTCGGCGCAGTAACATAACAACCGCCGTCCGGTCCGGTGCTTCGAGTTTTCCGTTTTTGATTCCGTCGTGGACCGCTCGTAAAACGCTACGGCGAGTCGACGGACCGAGGACGTGCCCGATTATACCACTACAACAGGTAGGTGGTAGTTATAGTTATGCAGTAGTTAGTTAGGCTCAGGAAGGTATGATAATAATATGGGAGTATCACGATAGCACACTTATTAACAAAAATAATGAGTGTTTTACGTGAAATAAATTAATCACCATGCATAATAATATAAATATACCTATACGTGTGTTGAAGTATTAAACTGATTATAATACCGTGTATATTATACTATATAGGTAGTATAATTCTTTTTTGTATCATACAATTATTGCAATGTGGTAGGAATATAATATTAAATAGATACGTACATAATAATATCATATTATAGTCCTATTATTAATAATAATTATTATAGTATAGGGAATTTATTAAACTACTAGCTGATCCCGTGCACTTCGTTTCCCGTTAAATGTACCAACTCTATATGACTCAAACATTTTTCAATGCGTTATTTAATATTCGGTGTATGATGTTCTAGATTTATCTTAACTTTTCTGTTACCCGGAATAAAAATTCTGTTTCGCAGCAGTATATTA
>WHPZ01589949.1:30671-54824 GCA_016617965.1 Macrosiphum rosae
CAGTTGATGTATACCTTTTTCCTATCCCATAATTTTTCTTTCTTTACCTGCGATTTCCGGCGCAATTGATATATGCCCATTTGATCAAGGTGCGTATAAACGTAAAATCCCAAACTTTGGATGGTTATAACTTCCAAAATAATAGTTTCAGCAAAAAATTCAAAAAATTTCGAAATCAGCGTTGAAAAACACTTTTTATAAAAAAAAAAAATAGAAATTCGAGAGTGGCGTGGTAAAGTGCATTTGTTTCCTACATTGTAACAATAATAACTAAAACATTAAATACTAATTATACTATAAAATTATACAGAATTATTTAATATAATTTTCTTATTTTAAAATTTATGTTTTTTATCATATTATCATATTATCATAATATAAATACAGTTGTGATATGGCTCACCCAATAGACCTATAAACCACGATTTAAGAAATATATAGAAATCAGATTTACAAATTAATATAAGGCATTATATTATATATTACACCCAATGGCCATGTGCCGCCACTGGTTTAATCATTAAAAAAAAAAATAATAAATATTTATTTATTATGTGATTTTGTAGAAATCAAAATTTTCGTTAAATTCTTTATTGTTTTTTTTATTCTTTCAGACATAAAAATACCTAGACCTTATTTAAAGAGAATTTGGCAGAATATAAGATCATAACTTAAACTAAACCGTTCGGTCTTTTATTTTCAAAGTTCTGGTTTATTCGTCCAAAAGAAAGTTATTTCCTGGAACCATTTTAATAACTACCTATAGTGATTATTTTTTCATCGAATGCGATGATATCACTTTGGAACATTAGTTTTAAAGTAATAACAATTGATTATTTAAATAGGTTATAAACTTATAAACAAAGGTTATATACCTACTTTTACAGACTTTAACAAAGTTAAAATAAAAAGTATAATTTAATCTCATGAATAAAGGTTCGATAAATATTTAAATTATCGCAGCGCTAAGTTAAGATTTCAGAGTTTACATCATCTGAACTAAAAGGAGTCGAGCAAAAGTAAAAAAAACCCAACAAATTCCAACAATTTGTCTACACATTTATTTGATGATTAGGAGAGTTTGCGAGCTGCTAACTTGCTGAGTACCAGAGGTTATGCATGTGCCTATACTTACGATCATTATACATTTTTTTTTAAAAATATCTATTTATATTTTTCTACACAAATCTTTAGCTTTTGTGAGTATGAAGGCTGGTCAACACTCATGCAATAATAAAATTCTCACCGTGTTTCGTGTGTTTGGAATAATTATTTATAAATATTAAAAGTTCAAAAGTACCTACCCAAAAATACCAACTACATCTAATTTGCTTCCAAAAACCTCCATCAAAGTTTATAATCAAAGCAGTTTTTCTACTAGAAAAGTTGAGAAGTTGAAGTTGTACAAACATTTTCAAATACCTCACCTAAACTTCTGAAATTTTTAAACTGGACAATATAAAAATAAAATTGTAATAATTTGTCAAGCCCCCCCCCCACCATTATCATTGAAAAATCCTGAGTACTTATAGTATATACTATAAATACTTCGAGATATACTTCTAGGTATACCAAATACCTAATATATTGCTACACATAGGTTTTGGATTCTAGTTTCATTTTGTCCCCCCCCCGCTTTGAAAATTACCTGCGAGTGACCTTGTTTATACACAACAGGAATAAATATTGAATTTGGAATAATAATTACGAGATCTTAACACATTTATTGATTTATTTAATTATTTATGTGTTTCGCCTGTGCTCAAAGAGAGTTAGACTTTTGGAAAAGTTCAACTGTCATTAAAATTAATATTATAATATCACTTCTACCGTATTTGTAATACTAATTACCGATTGCTCGGCGTATAACTATTGTTATAGAGACGTTTTTACTTGAATCACATGTGAAAAAAAATACGTTGTCATTATACGGATATATTATAGGAACATAGGTAAATACGCTCAAATTTAGACCTACCGTTGTTTAATATGCGGCTGGGGATTTAAAGTAACATGACACTCATACTTGAAAAAAAAAAATAAAAATATTTAAAAAGGAAAGGAAATACGAACGATTGGTATTATAGGTATATGATGTATGTTTAGACATCGGAAATTGATCTGTATCAAAAGACTATTTGAACCACAATATATTATTCAATGCATATAATATTATGTTCGACATTTCATTTTCAGTTTTTCTCGTTATATACTGGGAAAACTCATCTGAAACGCATATAGCCGTGAAAAAATGTATACGATAATATGGAGCCCGAACTTGCACCTCTCCACCAGAAATTCGTTTTTAAACTAAATTTAATCATACGGGTTTTACGAATCTGGAGGGATGCCAAACCGTTCAGTTCCCGTACAATTTGAGTTTTCCAGTCGATAAACTTCAAAAGATATATTCTGAACACAGCTGACATTGCCGTTTAATGTTTATTACCGCCGTGCTATATCAAACGGTTGAAAATCTCAACCTTTAAACAATCACCAAAATTAATTTATTTCGTTATTAGTGGTTACTAATAATTACATTTCGATATGTGCACAACACTATCGGCCGAAACACGCGAATACGTACACTTTGATGTAGACTTGATCGAACAACCATATTTTAATTAGTGAAATTAAACAAATACAAATTATAACTATTAATGTATATTTTAATAATAATAAATATTCTGCGAATAATACGAATTTGTATATAACGTCACAAAATATCATCATGAAAGCCGAAAGGTAATTAACAGATTTTATTCATTAAATAAAACTTAATGTAATAATTACCCTTTTTAATTACCGCAGGGTTAATTTCAATGGCCACTTCATAAGGAACATAGACATTTTTCTTCACCGAACAATACGCATTTTCCTTTGGCGTCATTAACCGATAAATTAACGTTGTACAAAAAGAAAACACTCGGAGGGAATGCGTTGTTATAATAATATATATTTTTCAATTTGGAAAACGCATGGTAGCAACACATATTTTGTTGGTAATAGTTATAACATTTTTGTTTCTTATAGTCAGTGCAGGATAAGGGGGTAATTTGATCTCTTTCTTCTTTTTAAAAAATATTTAAGCGTATATCTTCTAATTTTATACCCTGATCGATTTATATATTCGGGTACTCAAATTTTTTTTTTACACCTTTGCATCCCACTTCTAATTTTGTCCCATATCAAGTACTACAGCTTGCACTATAGTATTATGATTACAAAATTATGGTTCCGACGATCATGCAATATTATGAGCTAATGTTAATCGGGCGTAGTCCAACCACAAACCACTAATTAAAAATATTATTGACGTAATATTATCCAACGTCATTCACCAAGCATGTTCAGTTTTCACTCCCTTCTATGTACATCACGAATGCAGTTATTCAAATTCTGATTTTTAATACCATATTATATAATAAGTGCCGTGGTTGTCTCCATGAAGATTATTGTTTTCAATCGAATACATATTTTTTACAGTTAAAAGAAATAATATAAGTTGATTATCATTTTTTTTTTAAACTTTGATCTATATTGATCATAGTTTGCATGATTAGGTAGTTACTGAGTTATTAAACTTAATCTACACTAAGGGCACGAGCAGCTCATGTTGGATAATGCTAATAGAGCAGTCCTGCGAACCACCAAGTATGCGGTATAAGGTATACTGTATACCTATTGACATAATATTATTCGACGTCATAAACCAAGCATGTTCGCCTCCTTTTATCCATTACGAATGTAGCTATTCAAATTCTGATTTTTAATACCATATTTTAAGGAGTGTCATAGTTATCATGTTTTTTTTTCAATTCAGTACTTACATATGTTTTACAGTTCAAAAAAAATGTAGTACCTAAACTGATGGACATTTTTTTTTTTTTTTAATTAGTTAATTTATTAATCATAATATTTGAAAGAGTAGGTAGTTATACTGAATTATAAAACTTTATCTATACTATATAAGAACAATAGACCTTGGAAATAGATTTAAAAATATTTTAATATTGAGCCTATATATTATAACAGTATTATGAGCATAAAAAGTACTGACTAAATAGGTAGTAGACATGTACTATTAAATGTATTTTACACTAGATGCAAAATCATAATAAAATTAAGGATTATTATTAAGTTCGATAACTTGTATGTTACTTTTTCGATTTTTGATTTAGACGTATCAACATTTTCAAATAAAAGTCTAGTTTACAAATTTTCAGTAAAAAAAACGGCGTTAGAATAGGCTGAAAAGTTTGATGAAGTTTATATTATATTGCCACTCTTTAATAAATGGTATTAAAACCTATAAGTACCAGAAAATATGGTAAGTATTTAATTATACTGAAAACTTCCATAAATCAAAATTTGAATAATTCTATTGTTATAGGATAAAAGGGAGGTGAGCAGGCTTGGTGAAATCGTACATACATTTTCGTCATATTTATGATAATTTTAATGAAAATTCTTTTTTTTTTCTACCGTGTTTATGTTGATATTTTAATTTCAAAAACCCGTAAATCCGATACAATAATGTTACCTGCCTATAATCATGTTATTTGTGTAACTTTAATATTATAAAAAAAAATCAAAACCAACAAATATTCACAAACATTTGAAAATGTTGCATTATAAAATGTATTTATGTAATATTCAAATTTTTTTTATCCCTTTTATTGATGTGTATTGATGTGTAAACATCTATGCTATCGGTTTGTAGTACGACCTTCTTGGGGAATCGAGCGTCAGGCGTAAGTCATGTAGATGTGACTGCTTGAGTGGGTGTGTGTGTGTGTGTCGTCGTCATAGCGCTAAAATCGCAGAACCGATAAACCAGGCGAGTTGCTTATCTATTATTTTCTTTGTTATTTTCACGAGTCTGGTAGGTGCGAACGCGCTCTGGTACAGTCGTCGGCCGATTCATTATTATTGTTATTAATATTATTTATTATTCTCGTTTACGTATACGCGCGAAACCGTGTTTGTATCGTATAATATGTATTATACAAATTCCCACTCAAACCATGACATTACGAGTATATTCCCCAATCAAAGTCGTACTACAGCTAAGATGTTTACACATCATTCGTGAGTACAAAGGCACTCACATTTTCGTACACAATGATATGATGTCATTGAATTCAAATTTAAAACAACCCATTATACAGTTACCAACTTGTAACCTACTGTGCAGCAGAGCGACATCCACTTACCCGCTTTTTTTGTATTGTACTTTATATTAGGAAAATGTAAAAACCAGAGTTGTGTTATTTTAAATTCGAAATGGACGATTGAAAGAAGAGTTCGCGGGCTACTATATACTATATAAATAAATACATATATATACATATTGTCCTTAACCATCACATACCTACAAATGTTTATTGTTTTATTGGACTAACTTTTTTTTTTTTTTTTTACATAATATTATAATAATCTTATTTTTATCGTTCTAGAGTATATTAAAGCTGTAATATTGTTATTCAATTAACCATATTTTATTAGAAATATAAAATGGACAACCTAATTTAATAAAACGAACGCGAATAAAAGTCAATTAATTTTATTTATTCATTCATGAAAACATCGTGGGACGGCGATCATAGAATAAGTTAAAATAAAGTACATAATACATTAATACTACATAATATACCTAATTAAAATTAAAACACAAAAATAATTAAAATGTTTTAAACTGTAGGCTTTGTGTACATACTCGTAAATATTCTAATCTGAGACGAACCTGTTTTGGTACAGCGGTAACCTCACGCCATGGTGGCTCACCGAAGGGGGTAGACATCCCCTACCTTCACCACCAATCACTTGAGGCGTAGTACGCTTTGTTAATAAATTATAATTGATATTATGTATTATCAAAATGTTATGATATTTAGATGCATGTTAAAAAAAACAAAAAACCGATGTAATAAAAAAATATTTCTCTATTGTACCCACCCACCACACATACACACACACAAAAACACAAGACAATTAGAGCCCTTCCAGTCAAAACTATGCATAATACCCTATTTTATATTGCACCAAGTAATCTTTATTTTGTTTTCCATAGTCCCATCAGTAGAATTTTACATTATAATATAGTAACGATAACATTTATACAATCTGATTTCGATTTTTTTTTTTTATGACAGTTGTTACTTATTTTTTAGTTTATTTCTATATTATGTTGTTTCCATCCTATGAAGTAGGTACCTACTCATCTCATCTATTCTCTGCCCTCGTGGTCGTTACTCGTTACTATCAATAAATAATAATAATTCCTCTCAGTGGCTTTCATCGCCGAAATTGGCAAAAATGTTATTTGATGTAAACAAATATAAATAGGTATTAAAATACAGTTTACATTTTGAGATGGGGTTCTGACAGAAATAAGTTACCACCAGAGTCGTAGATCATATTCACGTCGTCGCGCGTCGGCCTCCTCAAAACTTTACAAATTAAAAGATTATAATAAACTAGGTATAACTGCAGAATGACATATTGTTTTTCCATGTTCTCTGATAGTTCACAATATTTGTTGCAAGGTGACACCGACGAGCCGTCTAGTTTTGCACGTGCGTCACAGAATGAAACCTGACCGCCACTTTGGATTTTAAATCTCTATACGCATACCATTGTTTGTTTTTTTTTTTTTAACATAAATATGTTTTCGGGCTGGGTACGTACAGATATTTTATTTTTCTCACTAATTTTTTCCAACTGTTTTTTTCGTCACCAAACAAACGAATAAATGGAAAAAATTACCTAATTCCCACTATAGATATATAGAGTGTAATATTATACAACTAATGGTTTTATGATTCATAGTACATTTTCTTCGAAGTGGAAAATATCGAGTGGCGTGCTACGTTCGCATGCATTCACGATCACCACTTTTTTAAATTAATTTTTTGATTTCGGAACTATCTGTTACCACTATTCCTGGTGACCCCAGAAGGCGTCAGAATGTCTTGATCTACTTTAAGATTAAGTAATGGATGGTCTCTTCACCCTGTCTGAATTGATGTAAATAATTGTAATTATTCAACCTGTTTGTTATTATTATACCCATATTATTTTGTCTTTTCTATACTAATTCTTTAATCACTTGTGCTTATTGTAAGCCATTTACTTTACAGATTTTACGATTCTCTAGCTTAAAAATAAAAAATAAAATAATATAATCCGCAATAACCGTGACATTAAAAACAAATACACGCGGGGAAAGCAAACCGTCCTCAATAATTGAAACACGCGAGTAATCGGTCAAGTAGCTATAATGTATATTATGGCCAACGGGTGTAACATGAAAACTTATATACTATAATGGAGTCCGAAGTCGCTCGGACAATTTACAGTGAATTTAAAACTTCCAAGAACATTATAATATACGACGTACACGTACGAACATGGCGAAACTATAACTGAGTTTCGGGAAGATTAAATGGTCCCCAAGCGATGCCCATGTAATTGCGCCATCACTTCGATTTACGGTCATTGTATAATAATAATGATATTGTACGTCTAAAAGCGTATAAAAATCTCCGAAATTTCGAACCATCTTAATCTTCGCTAAACGTTACCGACGTACGGTAAAAGTTCGATCTTATTGTCTACAGCGTAGACTCTACACAGTACATAATAATATAACCCTACTATATAATAGGTCGTAAATAACACGACGGCTATAATATAAAGAAATACGACTTTAACAGACGTATTATTATTATGATTGTTATTATTGTTCGAAGTGGTAACCGCGTACACTTGCGCTCTGGTATTATTATAGTTACGACGATTGACGATCGGTAACGATGAGATCCCTTCGATTTTAAATTATAGACTTGTGACGGATACGATACTGTGGATAAGTCATTGTACATGGTAATAATAATACTATAAAAATGTCTATAGATACGTCTAATGCTGGTATTTAGTATATCAGCATAATGTAGGTATATTATATTATACCAGACTGGACGTCATCCAGACCAAAGATTTGTATTTTTAATATATTTGTACAAAATGTGTATACCATGTTTCTTCTAATAATTATAATATTAATATAATATGCAATCAATTGCAATCGTTCAGATAATGAAAAAATGTTTTCTTTTATCGTAATAGCTGAAAAAATAAATAATTTGTGAACAACCTTTCAGCTATATCCATGTCCACAGGAGTTGGAAAATTGAACCATAAACACCCTCCGAGTTTCAAGTAATCTATTGATGTAACTTTTATTGAAAACGGTCCAGTTGATTTCAGAACTTCGGACAACATAGCATTTTAGTTGTATAATCTGATTTCGCCCGTGAAAAAATACAAAGTTTAGATTATATAAGACGTGTATCTTGGTTTTGGTGTCGGTTTACGGACTAATTCTACCAAGACGGACAATATAGGTACAAAAACCTCTGTCTATGAATACCTAGCGTAGACTTCTGTTGCTAACTTTTTTAATTTTTATACGTTCCTATAGTTAAAAGTTATAACTACTAACAATTTAGCTGTCGACTGATGTGAACCGTTCGAGAGAATATTATAAAACCCGTCGATAGAGTATATTACGACGGTTGACAATCGGTCGTATAGCGACGAGATCGGAGGCGTCCCTTCGGTTTTAAATTATATACGCTACACTGCGGGTACATAGTGATAATTATTAATAAAACGATAATAAAATTAATATCGCGTATACACTGAATCGTTCGTAATATTATGGATTGATGTACGTTTAAATAATCGTAAATCATGGCACTAAAACGCCGTTATAACGGAAATGTTAACATTACTGCAGCTCTCGCTTGTCCTGCGAACACTGGTGGTGCCGTGAGAAGAAGGGGGTGCGGTCGTATACACCTTGTACCATCGATATAATATTTCATCTATATTATTATGTTAACAGGCAACAGCCACTGCGGTTATAAAGTTCGCCATCGTATATAGTGCACTATCAGCTAGAAAATTGATAGTCAGCTTTTAAGCTTCTGGATGGTCTGTAATGAGTAGGTACCTATTATGTTATACTATATAGGTATCTGGTATATGGTCTGTATTGTCTATAGATTTTAACATTAACATTTTATTAAAAAGTTGTTGTTTTGTTTTCGGTTTACTGACTGGNGGTTGTCATTTTTTTTTTTAAAACGTTTTCACTTGCTGGACAGGATAGGACCTATATATAATATATAATAGTAGCACGTACGCCGATGATACAATAGATTGTTAAACGAGATGGCAAGGAAATGAAACTATTTTATTGGAAACGATTAAATACGTACGAGTATAGTTCGATAAGATGCCGTTTAAAACAATCGGCTCTACCGTCGAAGTACCTACCTAATGCAGTCGAGGTAAGCTAATCGAGTAACCAACAACTACCGCTGTTCGACGAGGAAAATATATGTTTTTCGTCGCCCGCGGTAAAAATATTATATTTTATAATATTCCAAGTCACGTGTCGATCTACTATACCTACATATATACTTTTCTCGTGTCACGGGGGGGAGGGTACTTGACTTGAGGGTGGTTCATATCGTAATATAATATTTATGTAGGTATATTATATACCGATTACCGAGTGTCCCCACAGGGTACACTCTACGACCCGGTTACTTATATATTAGGTATTTGGGTATAGTGTCTGCAGTACCCTGTACGTGTTTTTGAATTCTGTCTGCGGGACATGAGACTATATTATAACAACTGTATTGGATCATAAATTCCTACGACTTACGATTTTTTTTTCTAATACTCTTGTATTTTGCGCACTTTTTCAACTATTTCTGTGTTCCCCGCGGACACACGGTACACAATATGAGTGTGTTCGAGTGGTGTGTGTAGGTGAGGTGGCATATCGTCCGCGGCAGCTGTCACCTCCGATTTTTTTTTGTCGCGAGTACCTTTATACATAACTGAAATAAAATTGAAACAAAATATTAATACAAAATACATATCGTAAGTATTGCACGAGGCGAATTTATCGTCGGCACGGACGCTCGAGCGGACCTTTGCGCGAGTTGCGTCGACGGCGTTTTTTGCGCAAGTGTTCGGATCCCGGCGGCGCGGCGGGTACCTATAAACACGCGCGTGGAGAGCGACGAAAACCGTTTAAATGTCGGTCGGCCCTCTTAGGCGTCAGTCGTCCGACACGTCGCGACTTTGGCCGGTCCGCCCGCTGATGGATACGTCCGCGTGAACAACGTAAAAACCGCCACCACCAACAACGACAACGACAACAACAACAACAACAACATCGCCAGGTCTGTGCGGCGTCTGCGGCGTCAGTGTAGTGGCGATATTGCAAAATATATTATTTTCTTTGGCCCGATGATGACTCTGTGACGGTAAGTGATAATAATATAATATATTACACGATATTAGATCCGCAGGTGGCGAGTCCGTTTGACACGACTCCGAGTCCCTCCCCCCACCCCTAATACCCTCGTTTTAGGTATGATATAAATTATTATATTATATTCGTATTGTTTTTTGCACACAGCACAAATCGTTTGAAAATGTTGATGACATTTTTTTATTTCATCGCTATAAGGGTGGTTTTTTTTCAAAACTCATCCCCAAATAATGATAATATATACTCAGTACAAGACTGCTAAGTATTTTCAATCAATTTCTTTGTTCTTGTGTGTATTTTTCTAATATTGTTCCGATTCCTAAGTATATTTTATCTGTACTACATAATATATGACTGACCCGTTTTATTCACTTTGAATAAATTGTTATCATTATTATTATTACTATGTATGAACGTCGGACTTAACTATATTTCGTACTTACAATAATTTACCGAATCGTTGCGATCGTATGCGGTGCTGTTTAATTTACAGAAAAAAATAAAAACATTTACCAAGGGCAGCTGTCAAATCCTGAACGATACTTTTTACGATGTCAAATACTGCAGTAGTTCGTGTCTTGATTATGTAATTCCTAGAAGTTGTTCGTACTTTTTGTAGGCCGCCTGTGATAATTGATAAATTAGATCGTGACCAACTGTTTTAGTAGTCACCATTACAAGATTATGTCCATTTAAATGCATATTTTTTTTTATAGAATTCAATCGGGTTATTTACGTTCTTTTTTTTTCAAATTGCTGAAAGAAAAATATACACATATTTTTTCCCTTTGATAAATGAATATAAATTGCATATATTATATTATAGTTCTACACTTTGAATATAAATTTATTTAAATATAAATTAAATTGCAATGTTTATTTTATTTTTTTTTGAATGTTGTAAACTACGGACTAGAATTGATATTTTGAACAAACGTAGTTTTTTAATTAATTATTCGTATACACTATATTGGAATTGAAAATATAAAGAAATATTATTTTTAACTTATAAAATAATATTTTCTACCACTAAATAAAAATCCATCATATTATTACGTAATATTATAAACAGCACTAAATGAAATGTTATAATTTATAAAATTAATTTCATTTTATGAACAAAAAAATGCAATTATTTTCAGTTAGCACGCAGTTTTAAAAATCACATTAAATATTTGAATAAAAAAATTGGCTTTTAGTTAGTGACTTGGTACTGAAACATATATCATTGTACATAATTCACTATCTGGAAAAAAAATATGTAGAAGAATTAATATTATTATACATAATTATAACGTGTTATAAATTTGTTATATTTATTATATTTATTTCGATGTGGTAAAACAAAAAAAACATAAATAAACTCACGGAAACGAATATTAAACGAAAACATTTTTTATCGGTATTTCACAAGTAGGCTAAGGTACACAGTATTTTAATCTTACCTACTTATGCCATTGTTATTTTTCAAGGGCTCGACTTCTATCATTATTATATTTTCCCCTTCGGTCGTCACGTCTGGATTACATACTATTGAGGTTTGCGATTGAGATCACATTTGTACGATTGATTTTTCAATTTTAAACAATAGCAATCGAAATTCGATTAGAAAACAATGTCCCGCTATTGATACCTAAATTCCATATCTATGCATCACATCGCTGGTAGGTAATCGGATTTAGGTAAGTAAATTGTACTTGTTCTCGTTGTACACTGTTATAATATGATTGTTTTGACGTTTTAACGTTGGAAGTTTTCAAAGCTTTACAGTACTTTGTGCAAGCAAATCACTTAATATATTTTACTTATAAATTTGAAAGGAATATATTTGTTTAATTTATATATTATTGTACACATAGATAACTTTTTTCATTATGATAATCTTAACGTTCACAATTTCTAAAAAGTTTTTTTTCCCCCAAAAATACCATATTATTATCTTTAAATTGTTCTGTATGTCACATTCTTCTTTCCAGATAAATAATTATTATATTTAACAAAAGAAGAAAATGAACACAAATTCATATTTTAAAATATAATTCATTTTAACTGAGTTAAAACTTGACTGTCTTCCTTTGTCGCTTGTTTTTCTTACATGATGAATACAAGGGATTCAAACTAAGTGGTCACACGAAAATGATGTTTTTTAACGAGAAGTTCATACCAAAGTCTTTGCAGAGTCTTTTGTAAGAGAGTACTTAGTTATGAGACTAAACTTTAAGTCACAAATAATTAAGTTACGAAAATAGATGATATTTAATTTTTACTTTTTAATGCATATCAGATTCTTGCATGAATAATAACGATAATTTTTTGTATTTATAACTAGACATAATTTTAATTATTTATATTCAATCATATTTCTAAGTTATTATTTTCGAAGTATCTATTTGAAAATGACGTTTTCTGTAAAACAACGTTTGGTAGGCACATTGTACAATTGTAATGCATTTGAATATATTTTATAATAAATGTATTTCAAAATTTTAGAAGGTATAGATAATATTTGTCAAAATAATAATATGACGACCGTTCCATAACACGATAATAGTCAGATTATTGCAGGATTTTATTTTTGTTAACAGCTGCACGGTTTTGATTTATACGCAGAAACGAGGCTCCCATCGATTATTCAGGTATTTGACATTAAAGTATTGTTGTTGTGGATAACTTTTGATTGACTTGACATTTCAACAAAAACACTTTTTCATAAACCCTCGTATGTAAATAGTTGAAAGGTAGTAATAGCCAGTGGAGTGTTTCGGATGTTCTGACAACACTCCCTCCGCCCTCGTCAGCCGCTAGCTGTTATGCAAAAAATATATTTAATGGTTCAGTTATCAAAAAAACATGTTTTCGTATGGTTCTATTTCATGTATTATTTTGATATTATTATTATGAAGATTGATTACTACAGCGGACTGTGTGTGACCTCTCCTCTCACCTGCTTCCAATACCAAATTAAATTTAAACATAAAATCAAAAAAATTCCTGGTTACGCGCCTGATAATAACGGTATTCAACAAAATATGTTTATACATCGATCCCAAAGTTCAGAAAATGTGTGTTAACACGCACGGAGGTAAAATAATTTCCTCACTTCACGATATCATTTAGTGTGTGTTAGCCATACCTACAACTTACTTGTAAGTTTTAAATGGTTTTGAATAATCTAGTTGTTAAATCATGTTTGTTCCATACATTGGATATTAGAACATTGACGACTTCGGGCAAACAGTTTTAGGATTTTAATGATAAGACGAGAGAGGTAAATGCGAATTTGTTGAATATATTTAGTTTTTTATTTTTATACCACCCATTCGGCTTAAACATTTTTCTACAGCCAGAAAACATAAATAATCATTAACTTTAATCTGTATTTTAATTATTTAATTATTTATTACTTTTAAACATCACTATGTGTACGCGAGGAACTGAAGAAACATTTGATTAGAATGAAAACTACGAATTGTGAATTAATCAATACGAACTCTGTATACATTTCTCGGTACGATTATTGTATTAGTATTTTTTAATCACTAAAAATAGTAATAAATAACACAACTGATAGCTGTTCGATTCTATATGAGTGAAGGGCGGTTTCATAGTTAGGTAATTTTTTCAATTATATTTTCAGGCAGAAAGAGTACTCCAGATATTGTACTCACCAATCGTTATTAGTACACTATAGATACCTATACAATTTGCACAAAAAACTATTAATCAAACGATTTATTATTTAATTTTAATACTTATATTTTTTTTCTAAAAATTACCATAAGGGTAGAATGGTTCCCCAAAGTTTTATTATTATTAAATTGCATGTAGATAGACAGTTTTAGTGATAGTAACTTAGCAGTATCTAAGGCAGGAACATACATATTTATATTACAAAGGTCTAAAAAAAGGTCCAAAATAAAATGATACAAATAATGCATCAACGATAAAATATAAATCTATGTTTATTTATTTATTAAAGTTTAACTGAGGCCCAATGAGTTCACTATAGTTAAAATAGTAATAAAAAAAAAAAAAAAAAAAAAAATCATAAATAATATATTGTGTAAGGTGTGCTGCACAGTGTATTCGTTTATTATTTATCCAACAATAGATAATATTATGAGTAGGCATTATAGGGGATTATAAAAATTTATTAACACATGGTTTATATTTTTTAATTGTTTTAAAATGATAAAACCTTAGTTATAATTAATATTCATAATTTATAGTAAAAAAAAAATACGTTATATTTTAAACTTATGTGACCATTCATTTACAACGCACTGCGCTCCGTCATTTATTATTTTACGCAAGGGTTTTCATTTTATGGACCACTTAACACTAAAACAATATCATGCATATTTTATAAATAATCACATTATTATACTCTATAGGGGAAAAATATTTGAAAAAAAATTGCCACTACCCTATATGCGGTAAAGGTACATTATATGTCATAATGTTTAGAACTATTTTATCTGGGGTTTTGTTTTTTTACTTCGTTTCGTAAATAATATGTTTATTTGATTTTTATCTGCTGCTGTTGTGTTTGTCAATACTTATAATATCTTTTTTTTAAACAAACGTTGTGAACAAAACGGTACTTACAATAGTACTCAATGCATTAAAGGCATTCACCGTTCAAATAGAATAATATGAAGTGTAAATCGATACACAATCAATTGTTATTATATTTTCATTTTATAGACAACCTCTCGACATGAATTATAATATGCACTATAGGTACAGTTCAGTGGCGAAGACATGATTTCTAAAAAGGGGGAGGGGACAAAAAAAACGACATAACTAAATGGGAGGGGAAAATTGGAAAATCCCCCACACTCTCAAAACTTTTTACCAAGGTAATAAAAAGCCGACGGGGGGATCTGACTCCCACGCCCCCTCCCCTTGTCACTGATACAACAGTTTACACAGAGTTACTTCTGTTAATATAGAAATGATAACTAAAATTTGTGGCGTCCTTGTACAATTATTAATATAATATTGGTACTTACATAATATAATGTGTATTAAGAAAAAAACTTATCATATATAAGGACGCTACTCGATATATTTTTTCCTCAACAATAAAATATAATAAATATTTTTTTTTGTATTATTAATTCCTCAAAAAACCAAAGGGCTATTGGCTCATAGAATCATAAATATGTTCTTGTTAACAAGTATAATCATGACAACGAAAAGGAATATTTTCCAAAATCGATTAGACCATAAAATATCTGTAGGTACCCAGCCCAAAAATATATATTTTATGTCATAAAAATAATCAAAACAAAATTTTTTAGACGTATTCTATAAACTGTAAAAAGCTTACTACGATAATAATATAATGTAGGTCCTAACGAAAACATTTATTTGTTAATGCATTTCGTGCAAAGTGATAAAAGTGATAATTTCGAGTTATTATTTAATGAATAATATAATAATGCTAAAACTGCGTATAATAATGATGCGTTTCAAATTTTCCAAAGCTAAAATTTCGAAAAAAATTAATATTTAATTTCGGAAGATCATTATGTAGGTAGTGCAAAAACGTGTCGTACGAAAGACACATATTTTATAACTGCTCTTCGTCTAAAATGGTCGGACATTTATTACAGTCCAGTTGGCCGGAACCTCTGGTCAGTGTCCAACATTCAAGAGGCATTCAACCGAAAAATTAAGGATCAGCGGAAGAATTAAATATCTGATAATATTCAGAATATGAATTATGCTTTATGTGCGAGGGGCCCTTTATTATTTTTAATTTATATTAATTACAACAATAATTCATTGCGATTAGGTAGTTAATAAGAGTATTAATTTAAAATTTTTAAATTTATAACCCTGGGGACGGAGTCTTTGATAAAATAAAGCTATGTTAATATAGAAAATCTAATACTTAAAACGTTTCAATATTTTAGACATTTAGACTGGAACTAATTATAATTAATTATCTAATAAGTACGATGTAGTCTACACAGTTTTATCCAACACTGACAATTGGCAAATCGTCATCAGTGTATAGTTATATAATACCCCTGCAGAATCATACAAAACATTATATTATGTATGTCCACTTAAAAGAAACATAGTTTTCTGTGGTAGTTGTACACTTGTGTCTTGTACTGTGTATTTTTAACTCAATGTTTTATAATATTATACTTTGATTTGACAATATATTTCGTTAATTCCTCAGGAAAATTCAATTTAAAATTATCGTCTGAAAAACACTAACAGTTTGATTTTAAAATAATTACCTATTCGTAAACAATTTACATAATATAGTCTGTTAAAATTATTTATCGCCGGCTGAAACTAAATGAAAAATACCAGTCAGGTGTAGACAATTTGAGATGAATGGAATTTTGGTATGCTAAGTGTATTCTTTCTTATTTAACAAAAATGTGTTAAAAAGCTGTTAAATTTCTAACGCATATTATAGCTGACGTTCTCGACAAATTAAAAAAAATCGTTTTTGTTCAATTTGATTAAAAAGTGCATAAATTATAGTAGAACATAAAATTAGTTCCAAGACAGTACTTAAATTATTACAACTACAGATACCAGCTATATCACCTGAGCACAACCAAGTTTGACAGCTGGTATAGTTAGTCGGTAGTTAGAATATGACAAATGTATGATACTTAAACTAATAAAATAAATCGTATTCATATTACATACACGTCATACATGGCGTAGGTATACAATATATATATTATATAGGTCAGTGATCCCACCAAATAGCGTAGAGCGAGCTTTATCAGGCCAAAAGACAGGAAATTCATTTTTTAATTATTATTTTTGATGGCGAATTTCATTTGTTTTATTATTTATAATATTATAACAGACTGTGGTGTTTTTTTTTTACTATTATTCACGCTTATTCTACTTTTAATACCAACAACGAAGATTAAATTGATATTGTAATATAAGTTTTTAAATAAATCTAAGGTACCACAGTTTTAGGTACCCATAAAACGACGCTTGTCCAATATCTATTAATACCATCGATCCACTCAGGTGTTGACACAGTATTTACATACACGGTTAAGATATTTCACTCGACAAAAAAAAAAATCTCGATTTCTGGTATAGGTAGTGATTATTGGTGATTACCTATTTGGGGCCTTTAAACATTTAAAATCATAAAATTAGAAGTCAAAAAACATTATATACAAAAAACCGACCTCGGAAATGGTAACCCCCTCAAACTCCAAGAAAAAAATAAAAATAGGGTCTCCCCAAAGACCTCCACATTTTTCATCTTATATTATAAAACAATAGGTATTTGTGCCTGTGCTGAGTATGTTCTCCCTGCAAGACTACAAAAACCAATTAGTTTTTGTCGGTAGCTACCACCTGCGTTGTATCAAAGCAGAAAATATATAATAAAAAAAAAAATAGAAAAAAACAGAGAAAAAAATAGTTAAAGAATTTTAAAAAAAATCCCTGATAGGTATTATTATCAAAAATATAATCTTTCAAAATGCATATTTGAAATCGTATAGTAACATAACGATATAAATTTTGCATAGAATTCTGCCAAATTGTAGGCGTCATATCGAAAGAATAAGTAAACGCTTTAAGTTCCGAACCTTACTCATTAGTTATCGGATCAATAAGTTCGTTTTAATTTATTAGTTTCAATCAATAAGTGTCGAGAGAATTGAAAACGTCTTATCGACGTATAGGTTATACGATCCAATGATTATCAGAGACTTATTTGGCTTAAGAAATGGAACTATATAGGTGTTATAGACAAAATTTCCATTGTGTTAGGAAGTACGATAATCTGAACATTTCGTTAAATATATGTGTGCGAGATGAATGGTAATAATTATTGTACTTTGACGAGGAAGTTTGTGAGCCACTTAAGCGGTGATTATGTAGATCGTAACCCGCACATTCACCTAGTGGGTCATTTCGGATGAGAGACTTAGAGTGCCGTCCAGGGGGAGAAGCTCGTAGGATATTGTCAATTTTGCAGCCTACCGAATTTCTTGGGTAATATAAGAATATTATTAAATTGCGGTTGGAATAATCTCGCGATAAACGTTGGCGAAATGCACGAATTTCGTCATCACCATAAAATATAGCCCTTCTGCCTTCCATGCTTTTTCTACCGGTCGATTTGCATGGACTATGATGATCGACTAATTTTAAATACGAATAATTTTTTGTTGACATTTTTATAATAATAAAATTACCGCCGTTAGTACTTACCACTTTTATTCAATAACATAATATTATTATAAGTAGGTTGGGTATACCATCGTTCTGAAAATGTTCAAACACATTTCGTAAAACGTTGACAAATCGAATTGTAAATGTTGATTAAAATATTTTTAACGGATACGAAAGAGAATATTTTTGACCACCCATTCAATATATACTAGGAAAGGGTAAAATATTTAGAGTTGTATCAAACGTGATAAATAATTTGAAAAAAGTCACGGGGAAACATTCCGACACCGTCATTCTTTGTAAATATGTCCATGGAGATAATATTATTACTTGTGTGTGTGTGTAACATGCTCGGAGAAAGATTAATTGTAGTCTTAACGTTTTTACTAACAAGTAATAATATTATTTATATAATTAATATTTATTTTATTGTTATAGAAATAATATAACCGTTGTAGTTCCGATAAATTCAAAACGTAATTTGATGTGTCAACATAAAATATCCGACGACTTATACCTATGTATAATTACTGTATTAAATTGTATTATGCTCTGTTCATTCAATATTTAAGAGGATATACGTTTAAATTAATTAATTATCATATAATATGATTACTTAGCGATAAATAATGAAAATATACTCTGTGAAAAACACATAGCTGGTAACAACGACGAACGAATTATTTCTAATCGATATTATTATTTTTTGTTTCATTATATACCTATAGCGAAATAGGTAGGTCGGTATATATAGGTACTTTCTGTTGTAATAATTAAAAAGTAAAAATAAAAATGAACAATATCGTTAAATTCAAGAATATATTTTATACTGGAATATAAATGAGCGATTTGATTCGAGCCATCTTGACGGAATGGTTTTCGAATAATTTTAGTATCCCGGTGGTTACCATCATTAACCACTCATCGGAACCACTAAAACGATGAATGTTTGTTTTTTTTTTTACCAACGTTTGGTGGTGGAGTTGATTCTCTCCTACAGAATTAGGATGGATTTCCGATACATTTGGTCCTTTTTAGTTTCATTTATAATATATACACAAACTACCTACGGCGACTTATTTTTTTCGACACGAATCCTGTGAATCTTTTTAAATTCGCGACGATATTATTGATTATTATTGTTTCAATTGTTTTATAAATATTTAGTTTTGTTATTTTAGATTTGAGAATTGGAAATTATGATTTATGATCTCTTTTAGTATACTCTTATTTTTTTGAACGCTCCACGATTCGTGCGTTAACTTATTTTAAAATTTGAATTTATATTTTCGTGACTGACAGAAGAAAAAGAAAATGGTTTAGAAAAACAGTATTCTTATAAATATTTTATAGGATATTGATTTTTAATATTATTATTTGAATACCACCGAAATCATATTTTTCCCAATGTATAAACCAACTCTAACCTAACCTATTAGGTACTCAACATTTGCAACTGACAGCCTGCAAGAAGGAAACTGACATTGTTGATGAACGTCACAGACTTGGCATACTGACTTTAATAATTATACAACTAACAGAAGTTGTTGACTGTTTCAATTGACTTAATAATATTGGACGATGAAACATGATTAGGTAGGTAGTCAAAATATGTTAAACACAACTAAAACAATACAGTAAACTATGTTATATATGTTATCCGCAAATGGCTGCTTAAATAATATTTATTCGTTTTACTAAAATGTATAATGTGTGTACGACTGCTAATAATAATATAATAATCGACAACCGTCAAATAATTTCCGACCAGAGTGTTATTATTATAGAGAATACATAATATTTTTGATTCGTCAAATTAAATAACTTTTTAATACAATTTTTGAACAACCGATTTAAATATTTCATCAATCTTGGAACACAGTAAAAAGAAATACTGCAACGAAACTACTGACAATTCGAAAAAAATTCTGCTTTAGTATTCCATCATTTTTCACATTTTCAAATGTACCTGTAACCAGCTTTGAGAATCTGAGCCAAGTGAAGGATCCACTGCAGGTGTTACAACAAAGTGTGTCTTATTTATGTATTTATTCAGGTCAGAGTCGAGTTGCCTTTTTACGGCTAAGAATAGTGAATCATCGAGTTCAAAAAATATTTCTAACTGAAAATCGTTTATTGATATGTTCTGAAATAGAAATGTACGATAAAACACTACGTGAAAAAAAAAACTAAAAGTTTTCCACATAAAACTAGAGTATTGTTGTTATGGCATCGAGATAATTTTTAATTTGTAACCCACTCACCAATTTTAAAATAGCATTGTTGTTCAAAAGTTAATTTGATAATAAATACTTTTGATTTAATTTAATTAACTGCATACAATTAGTGTGAATTAAATTGCGTTTGATGTTGAATAAGTATGACTATAGGTAGGTTCGTTTAATCCATTAAAATTCAAAAATAATCATTTTTGATGTAGATTAAAAAAAAAAATTAACTCGACCCAGCAGTTATTCTCCATTCTGACATTCTGAATTTGATACTTTTATTTCATTTTTATTACAACAAAGCAAAGTGTTTAATCCTCTTATCTCGATATAATGTTCAGTTTCCATTGTTAATCATTAATTAGTGTTAGAACAAAAAAGATAGGTAGGTAATTACATTCAAATCAAAAACAAACATTTGTGTCGGCCACCAAATACATCATTTGTGTTTCTTAATAATTAAATATTTTCACATAGATATTTTGTAGAGTTGTCGTTAAAATAAAATAAGTACAACAAATAAGTTTTGAAGTATTCACATCCATAATATTTTTATAAAACAATTTAAAAAACCAAAACAAAACTTTGAAAACATTTCATTGGTTCCATATTTTTCTGATTATTATGACTTTTGAACGACTAAATCAAATAATTAATTGGATTCTTGACTGAAGTTGTCATACAGAAGTATAGTAAAGTTGGGCTATCTCCTAATCTCTAGACTTCTGGAGGGTCGAAGAAAAAAATTTAATTAGTGAAAGAAATTATCTTATACTTTAAAATAATATATAAAACGGAATCATTAAACCGTAGAAAATTTCCATTTAAAACAGATTTTCATTTAAGTTGACTAAATGAAAACATAATATCTTATGAAAAAAAAAAAAATAAATACTTTTTTAATTTAAAAACGCATAGGTTTACCAACAATCATAATTGTTGGTCAAACGTTTCATTTTTTATAGTTAAAAAAAAATAATTAATAGTTTGAATTAATTTCTGAAATGTATTAAATTAAATTAATCTACAACGACTACCTCTATAGAAATAAAAAAATTAAATTTGAATTTCGATGTATAAATCTAATTGGTTACTAAATACGGCTGTTGTAAATCAAATTTAAACTAGTAATATAGTGTCACAATAGTGCCCAGGGTTCGACTTTATCTACATAAATTACATACGTCCGTCACATATAATTTCCGATACTAAATATAATATTATTATTTGTATAACTATCGTAGTTTTAAACAAGGTAGCATATTGTGTGCATTTCAGAGGTTTCCTTTTCAAATGTTTTCCACGTTGACGATGTTGGGTGATTCATCGCCTTAAGATTTTTTCAGCTTTAATATTATTATAGCAAAACCTTTCAATTAAGTATTGTGGTGGGTCTCAATCCTTTACCTACGTCCGAGTACCACTCACAAATACTGTAACAAGTATACTAATATGGTTATTACTCGTTATGTAGAGGTATTTAATGTTTTTATTCGAAGAATTTATTTAATTAGGATCTAAATAATATCATCGAATATTACATTTTTTTTTTGTCATGGAAAATATCGTTATTTTAATTATTATTTTACCTAATGATATAATATATATAATGGTTATTTATATACTTGAATGAGAATGTTTTGTTATTTTGAATTAACAAGAGAACATATCTAACTATCTGGCTCCATATTGGTAACCTTCAGTCTCAGACACAGAACAAGAAATTATCGTATGCACGTTTATTGACTATATATACATAATATATTATTTAATCATTTATTTATTTAAAGCACCTCAAAGGGGTAAATAGTACCGTCATAGTTATTATAGTCGTACAAGAGATTGCTGAGATGATATTGAATATTTAAACAAAGAAGAGAGAGAGAGAGAGAGAGAGAAACAAAAGCAACAAATAATACAATGTAATGGGTGTACAATAAATGCAAGTAGGTTTAACTAATATTCATGTTCATTATTCATGCTTTTTAATTTGAGTTGTGAGTCAAAAGAAAAATCAAAGTTAGGTACATTCATATTGCAAGAGCCTTAAAAGAGATACTCTATGTTTAATTAAATTGGTCGAGCTTTGAGGCACTAAAAAAGGCGATTATTTGTAGAATTGAAAGATGGAATTTTAGAGTTTATCATCGTCAGAAATTCTGGCCAGGATAGTTCACCGTTTATTAATTTACGAACAAAAGCTATGTCATTATAATATAGCCTTCTAGAATATTAAAATTTTAATATTAATTCTGATTTTTTCCCTTCAAACCGAGATTTTTTACGAGTACATTCGCTAGGTTGAAAACCACCAAGTCCTGACTCATAAAATATTGTAGTTGTATTTGGAGTTTGAAAAAAATGTTCTCGTTTTTTAATATTTATGAATATATTTCAAAAAATATCGAACAGATATTTGATCATACCTATAAACGTACAAAGTTTTTAAAGTGTGGCATAGAAGTGGTGTAAACGAACAAATTTCAAAGGAAATAAACCATTTTATTTTCATTTTTCCATAAAGGTATCACAACACCAACAGTACCAATAAACTTTTAATGAGTATAAAGCCTGAACTATGAACTTGTGAACTATGTTTGATATTGGATATTCGCATAGTATAAACTATAATAACTGAATATGGTCTGAAAACCATATATACATCCATTGCAGTAGGTAGGTAGTAAATTACAAAAAAAATTGTGGATATAATATTTCAAATATACCTATCTTGGGGGTATATTTACCTATCTTACCTTTCGTAGGTACTTGTATATTTTGTATTTGGAATATTTTATTTTTAATCTGTGACTTTCGTATTCATCAAAATATTGTATTAAAAATAATTAAATAAATATTTATTACTCTGAAAAATGATTAAACACGTAAGATATTATAAACCATAAGATTGTATCCTTTGCTATGAAAAGCTGATTGAAATGTATAGGTTAGCCTATTAGCTATGGTCGTAATAATATAATATTAGATTTCCGAAAGTTTAAAAAGTAACTGTCTTAGTTATTAAAATATTTATACTAAGGATCCTTAAAAATAGTTGTACAAAAATATAAAATAGACGTAATATTGCAACGATTATTACTTGGGACATTTTTACAAATTATTAATGTTGATAGATTTATATTAATGACTAAAATTTTCAAATCACCATAGCCCCAGTATCTAAAAAGTAAATATCTTATGAACCCATTACCATGGACCATTTGTCTTTAGAAGTTAGAACACAAAGTTAAATGACTCAAAATCTACTCGTATTTGATTCTGATACGTTAAATTTTTCAGAAAATTATACGATTAATAACTTACCCGCAGTATAATATCATCACTTAAGAATCATCGGGGCCAATTTAAAAAAAAAAA
>WHPZ01589951.1:0-11290 GCA_016617965.1 Macrosiphum rosae
AATAATAAATGTTAGATTGTTAGATGGATAAAATACGTATAATAATTATTAAATAATTAATAAACAGTGAATAAAACGTCTAAAGCTAGTTAAATACGGGTATACATGGCAATTACTGTCGTGAATCCAGGCTCAAAAGCGTCTATGATACGCAGCCTATTCTCCCCGGCTCCTTCCGACCAACCAGCCATGCCATTACATGTTACGTTTGCAACTGACGGGCTTCAGTTTCACTGAACCGGCGACAGTCGTAATGAGCCGTAATGACCCGCAGAAATGACTAAAATAGTATTTCTATCGAGTATCGAGATATCTATTAATAGGTTTTCGATTTTGTGACTTTCAATTTAATATATAATAATAAACAATGAAAACTATATTTTAAATACAAATGAAAATATTTCTATACATTATTATTTTTAATTAATTATATTATTTACAAGTAGCTAGTTTATTTTTAAGGGGAGACGCAGTCTCAAAGTCTCCCCTGACGAGCCGCCCCTGCTTAAAAGATAGGTACAGTATTGAATAAACTTTAGGAATTCGTAATTGATTACAAATTACAGTTAAGTTATTTATAGTAACGTTTAAAGTTACGTGTTATAACGAAATATTTATGTCTATTTTTTTTAATAAAACATAGATATTAGACAAATCAATATTTGTTTTTAAGAAGAGTTCAAGAGAAAAATGTAATACGTTAGTTATAACAAAATATAAAAATTATTAAAACATTATAGTTACAGAATATTACAAAATGTAATAGGCTAGGTAATAAATAATATGTATGATTCTAGCGTACCTATTACGTAAATAAAATACAACCCTAAACACCCAATATCAAACTATATATTATATATTAATTTATATGTTATATATTCCATCAACACAAAATATTGATGACACATTTGCACCTGTTCCCACGAGTACATATATTCATCATGTAAATTTCACAGATTGCTAAATTTTGTAAACATTTTTTATGTAAATTCCACCGGTTTTTATTTACCCGAAATACAATTAATAAAATGTAGGTAATAGGTAGGGGAATATTGGGGAATGGCGGCCACCTTAGAGGGACTTCACGTATCTTCGGTAATACAAATTAAAATATTATACTGTTGCTTACATTATACTTTATATATATATATAAATATTATATTTTGATACCTACAGTAATTTTAAAAACCATATAATAAGCAATAATTATCATACAGTAAGTTGAAATATAATAAATATAAAGTTAATAAAAAAAATAAGGTAGGCCATAAATTGATGTGTATCTATGTGTAACAATAGTGAAAATAGTTGTAATTTGTAGATTTTACCATCGGTGGAGTTTACTTGTTTTTCAGTTCAAAGATACACACAAATAAAAGTATCGGTATCCTACCATAAAATTAATGGAATTTACAACCACGCGTTCTCAAGCACAGTACATTAAGGGAGCGGTAAGCCCAATTCCACATTTTATTTACCTGTTTCATATACCTATAGAATATTATTATAATTTATTACCAAGGTATTGAGAACAACAAAAATGTGAAATTCTTAAAGGGTAGGGGCAATTGGGTCATATATTTATAAGTAACTTAATTCCAATTACTTATAACTTTGTAATGTAACTATTTAAGTAAATTCAATTTAATGTAAATTAAATCATTAATTCTTCATTAGGTAAGTAGGTATTCATTAACAATACGTATGTAACAGATTACTGCCTATTCAACCCCGGATACGAACATGTAGTGTCATTGTCTCGTGTATGAATCTTATATTATAACAATACATTTTAAATGCTTTTAAATTTAAAATTAAAGATTATATTACGACTGATTATAATGATGTCTGTATACCTAGGTACCTACACGATTTTTTTTTTAGTGAAAATTATTATTATTACTTATTCATGTTCAAACAATTTTTAAAAGTATTTTAAAATGTTAACCTAGGAGTATAAATATATAATACAATAATAATATGAACTTACTCGAAGACTTCGGTGTTGTGGTGAGCGTGTTGCTAGTAGTGAATGTGTTTAAAGAAACATTAAAACCTTTATTTTCCAGTAAATGGATTTGAGGACAGGGACAAATAAGATGGACGCTTTCGGTGGGCGCTCCGCAATTGACACCAAGTGGCATATGATTTGCCATACTCCCAGCATTCCAGGACATTGGCATCAGATGCTGTTGTTGTTGCATTTCCCACATCTTATGGCTCATCATATTCCATGTATTTACTTGCTGCAGAAACTGTAACCGCTGATGGTCCTGCCAGATGTCTTCTGTATGGAATGGCACCAATGAGTGCTCAAGACCGTCAATGTCAAGTTGCCGTATACGGTTCTCTGCAGGCAGCGCATCGCCATCGTGAGTTACCGTAGCGAAGAGCACATTGTCGGCAGTCATTTCCGTAGCGGATTGCAAGTCTGGAAAAAATTTCAAAACATATAGATACCTATTCAAATTTGGCTTTCTTGCTTATTGCCACCACGATAAGACACATCCCATTTGATACCCCGCAACTACGGTTACGCTAAAAACAATTCATTCCGATCGTCCGAAAACAATGTTTCTAAATATAAGTAGCTAACAAAAAATTGCCAATCGCTTTACTTATCTATGTATATTTACATAAAGTCCAGAATATCAGCAAAAAATAATACCACGTAGGTGTCACTTAGATTTTTTTTGTATTTATAAATATGATTTTAAGCCACTTAAAAATAATTGGTATTTACGCAGTATAGTCATTAAATATATTTAAAAAAATAGAAATTACTGTTTTTTGTACAGTAAAAAAAAACTTGTAAGAATCTTCACAAGTTAAAAATATTTAAATCATTTTTGTGGAAATAGATATAAAATGAAAAATAGAAATTATATATTTACCTCTGATTTTGTAGATATCGCTGAAAATGTTACAATTTCCGTTTAAATCCATTTCTGAATGATATTTTAATATATATACTTCAGTAAAAATTGGTCAGGTGACAATTTGTTCAGCTGTTAACGACAGAATAATAATAGTGTAGACAAGATATCATATAAAGAATGATTTAGTTTCTGCAGAGTCCTTCCGTTCTATGGCGATGCGAATCCGACTGGGAATGGTGAGCGCACGCGCTATTATTATTATTGTTATTGTTATTAAATGTAGGTACGTCCCGAAGGCGTGACTGGGCTTCAGTGATATTCGGACCACCTACTCCCCCGGCCCGCGTTCGGCAAGCAACCCTTAGTCGAAGGTCGCAAAAATATTTTCTCTTATTCGTACACTGCAGGTGGTGGTGGGGGGCGGTCGCATACCGGTATTCACCTTCAGCTCGTGGTTTTTGCATTTAGTGCACGCCACCGCACCCGTTTTACTTTCAACGTTATTAAATTAACTGTTCGTCGACCAACAATTGAAATTATTAGCACTCTCTCATACACACACTCACAAAAGGCCAACAATTCTGCACTAACTTGGTAAAGATTAAAGGTTATACTTGCCTTTAGTTGTATTATACCTAGTTACAATCCTAATATCATGACATTATACAATTAGATTTATAATTAATTATATTTTTTTTTCTAATCAGACGTTTACACACCTAAAGGCTAAAATATATACTATTATGACTTAATTTGTGCAATAAAAATATAAGACAAAATACTAGATTAATACTTTAAATAAAAGTTCAACTAATTATAATAAATACTATATACTGTAACGGACTCTGACCTT
Organism: Macrosiphum rosae; assembly: GCA_016617965.1. NCBI lineage: Eukaryota > Metazoa > Arthropoda > Insecta > Hemiptera > Aphididae > Macrosiphum > Macrosiphum rosae. The sequence goes on from WHPZ01589951.1 coordinate 3,733, forward strand.
AATTAAAATTAGAAAAATAAACTCAATAAACAACAATGCAATGCGAATAATATTTGTTTATATACTATGAGGTAAGAGCTTAGAGCTATACTATATCAAGACAGATGGAACTCTTGTGAAATATTCGGTATCCTATTCTTAGCAGTTAGCACTTGAAATAATTTTCAGTTAAACTTCACTTAACTATATCCCTTTAACTATCAACTTCATTTTTTCGGGACTTATATTACAAATTTTCCGTTCTGGACATCTCGGCGGACGGATATATCGGTGAAACGGTTTATTGATTTATGATCAAAGTAAAAATAATACATTTTTGAAAGTTGTTCCTATGTTGATTAGAATTTTCAAAATAATTAAATATGATTATTATTATGGTTAGTCACTGTAGGAATCAGTAATTTTTAGACATTGTATCGTGAAAGGTGAAAAGATTGACAAATAAGTAGAGTATGTACTAAATAAAATAAAAATTATCTGATTTTCGTCTGTTACAATGAATATTATTTCGATACCTTTCAGTCGAACCTTAGTAACCGATACGATTACGATTTTAATGCATACATATTCTGATTATTCAAAATCAAATGTTTCTACAAATTTTAAATGTTTACTGTCTGATTTTTTATATTTGAATAACTGTTTTAAATATATTATGAAAACAATAAAAAATTGATCGTTTTATTAAAACCAAAATTGGTGAACGTAGGATACTAATACACAATAGATAAATCGCATAACGCATAGTAAGTTAAAATATATAATTAAGGGGATTGTAAATGGTAATTTATTTCAACGAAAATGTACTAATATTTTATCAATCATACCTATTAAAAAGATTATGCGAAAAGACTTCTGAAAATATTTTTGAATTCATTAATATGTCTACTTGATATTTATAACGTGACTTTTTAAAAATGTCCCTTTCAATTCCTATACATTTTGTTTGAATATTTTAAATGCAATAAACTTTAAATGTTAATCGTTTGTTATTTAAATTAAATATCTTAAAATCGTTTATAGAAGATTGTAAAAAAGTCATAACCTAGATCGTCACTTTCAGTAGATTAGTATTTTTAAAAATATAATAGATTTCAGTTTTTAAGAGGGGGGCCAACATTTTTGACCAGCCCATAATAAAACAGAAAAAAAAACAGTTACATAAAAATGGCTAAATAATTAATACATATTATGCATGCACGGATTTAGAAATAAAATTGAGGGGGGGTTATTTTTCGAAAGAACGAAAATATAATAAGCAATTAAAAAGGGGGTAAGTGGTTATCGATCTGCTGTACAGTAGGTTACAACTGTAAACGATGGTGTTAAATTTGAATTCAATGATGTAATATCATTGTATAAGAAAAATGATTCTGAGCGAAAACGGTCAGTCAGCCTATGATATTACTAGGTACATTTGATGATGTTAAGGTGAATAAAGTAATTTATATATAACCTATTTAAGTGGAATCTTGTTTTAAATTTTCAAACCTTAGCTATAAAAGTTGAACATTTTATAAATTTTTGACTGCAAAATTATTATTACATTTTAAATGTGATAAATTTTGTCAAAATTCGGACTCAAAATGCTTATAAAAAAATCTTGATGTTTTTGGGTGGAGGGTCATGAACTAAAACAACGACATCGAAAAAGAAATTAATTCCAGTTATCAAAACCAAAATTGATTATAAAAACGAAATCGGAAACATTTTTCGGTTTCAAGTCCTGGTATAGGTATACAAACTTACGTAGGTATGTCTTTCTAAAATTAATTTCATACATTTATTCATTTAAAACGACAGAAGAATAAAAATCATTTTAAAAAAAATACAATTATTGAACGGGGAAGACTTTATTATATAAAATATAAAATACAAGATATTATTAAGATATTATAAATAATAATGCCAAGTGTTAGGTTTATCGTTTATGATTGTATTACATATTGTTGTAATATGCGATATGTAGATTTGTATTTTAAATACGATTGAGAAGAATACGACTAATTGGACGCTGAGTACAAATTATTTATGGTCTAAACACAAAATATGGGTAGGAAAGTATCTCCATTGTATAGTGTGCGTTATAGACGTGTACTTTGCATCAAGATATATCTGGTTCAATTAACTGACAAAAATTCAATATTTACCAAAAACCAGACGCATTATGATATTATATATAAATACATGGCGCCACTCGGAGCACAGTTATCTCTATTCAAATTTGTAAAACGTGTCGTTGTTATTGAATTTGTAGACACTTCGTGACAGCGGTATCCGCTACATACATCCTTTCCCACGGAAATGTCCAGAATTACTATAAAAAGATTTCATTATAGTTTATATCGTTGTGTATAGATGTTTGAATACACATACCGAACTTGGGAACGGAAAACGTCAGTCTTACTACCAACACTCGTTAAAAAGAGAACCATTAGGCATTAATAATAATATCTAAATGCACCACCCTTGTATAGGTATATTATATTGACGGTACCTCTACCTACGTGCACGGAGAGATTCACTGTTGAGTTAAAATGTATAACTATATTATATACGATATAGGCGTTAAAATACAATAGCTAAGTAGGTAGTAATAAACGGAAAACGCGCAGATCCCTTCAAAACTATGGGAGGTCGCGTATTCCAAAAATAGTAGGTACTTATATATACGAAATGGCATCGACTACTTTCAATTGAACGTGCATAATTTATGTGTATTGTGTATATGTTTGGTACTAAAAATATAATTGAATAGAAGCGGTATTTTTTACCGCTATTTTACACAGATCTTTAAATGAAGCCTAACCTAACCTAACCGTACTGTTGGGTGCAGCTGTTAAAAATAATAATAATTAATAGTAAAAATATATCAAATTTGAATGATAATTATTATATTCCTATAATATTGATAAATAGGTACAAATTATATTATATGATATTGCTGTATAAATATTTATTTATTTATTTATTTATAAACGTATACCGTTTGGTAATAAAAATTAAAAGTACAGTAAGTTGAATCTCAATTTGACAAATATTATACTGAAATTAAATGATATCATATTATAAATGAGTTACTATTTTTAAAATTAATTGTATTCCTATTTATGAATCCTAAAATGATTTTTTAACAATTAATGTATTAATATGCAATATACCTACTACAATTATCAATTTTACAATTAAAAGTAATAACTAGGGTTCGGATTTGAAGGCAAATGCCCTTCTTTTATTAATCATAATAGAATAATAATTTTTATACAAAAATGTGTTTCATTTAATTGCTTAGACGATGGATGCATTTTTTTTTTGCCTTTTTACCTATAAATACCTTTTTGATTTTTTTTGCTTTTTGTACTTATAAATGTCTTTTTTGTATTTAATTTTCAGTTGATTTTATAATTTTATACAAATGGATTTTATTCTTCGCAATATTTATCGATATCGCTGAACACTTTATCTATTATCGTCTTATCGAGTTTTTGGTATGGCCATAAAATTACCCGTACACCTATTTAAAGATTAACATATGTTTGGTCAATATAAAGATATGTTTGTAATGCGTAGATTCCAGATTGTTCGTCAGTCCACCCACATTCGTCAACCGCAATTATAATAATTTTCGTTCAATGATTTTTCCACGCGTTTATTTTATTATGTTTATTTTTAATTATGCCAAAAGTTAAACAAAATCATAATTCTAAGTTGAAAAAGTATGTTTTAGAATTCGGTGAAAATATTTTTTCAACCGATGGATTAATTTTATATTGTACAAATTGTGACGTCAAAGTGTCAAGTGAAAAAAAATTCCATATTCAGCAACATATCGGAAGAGATAGACACAAAAATGCATTTTTTTGCCTTTTTTTACATTTGAAATGCTTTTTTTATTGATTATATTGCCTTCAAATCCGAACCCTAGCAATAACTAATAATATTATCTAAACGAAGAAAAGAGTTATAACACCGCAAATCGCAATTAGGTATTAATATTTAGTGAGAGGTAATTTCGACGCGTATATAAGTAACAAATTTGCTTATAAAAAAATAGATTTTACTGTTAAATTAAAGCATAATTTCAAAAGTCAATCATATTATAATGGTAAACGTAAAAAGTCCTCAGTAAAAACGTCCACGTCAATAAAATAAAATCGATTGTTAATTTTTTTTTTTATTGAAACTTATTATTCAAATAAATAGTAATTATTACTTTTACACAAGTTTTTCTCATTAAAGCCCAATAGTTCATACAAAATAAAGTTACGATGGTATATAATTACGTTCAATTACGAAATAAATGGGTAGAATACTATTTCGTACGCTGCTTATCGGCGGTACATTTTTCAACCTTTTTCCGTTCCTTTTTCATAACACGATTGTGTACGTTATATTTGTGCAACGTTGTCATGCTAGCCGGAAGTCACATATAGACGAAACTGGAAATATCAAATGATTATCGTGGTTATCTTGAAATAAAAGTTCACAATACTTATAAAGTTATAACCGCTGTAGATTTTATTAGTTGACTGACGAACGTTCTGAGCGTAACATAAAAGTATAGGATAGTGTAATATAAAATTGTGTTATTTAAAATCTAAAATGAAACAATAAAAATAATTACGTCGGAACGAGGAAAAGACTTGACATAAGTTGGTACAAACAAATATCATTTTATAAGACAACGAAAAGACGGGCAAGTTAAATGGTTGTGCACAAATAGGACATGTTATGCCAGTATATATTATCAGACAATGGCCGTTCAAAGGTATTATCAATGTTGGGTGAGCACAGACATATTTTAAATACAATGGTGAAAATCAAACACTAAATTTTACGAGAAAATTGTAAACGTAAAGCAGATGTCTCTTTCAATTCGACTTCAAATATAGTATAATAGGCAAAATATTAGGTAAAATAAAATGAAGGCAATGATATAACACATATTTTAGATGTGTGAAACTATTTTCATAAAAATATTTGGATATATCTAGGTATTACTGTATTATTATTATTTATTATATTAGTACATGATAATATGAATAATTAAAAAAAAGGTAAATTATGTCATATGAATCATTATAAATAACATATATATATATATATATTTAAATTATATAAAACAAAATATTTTTAAATTTAATCAAAGCAAGCTTCTGAGAATTTTATTACATTATACATTATCAAAACAAAAAAATTAAATTGTTCAACTATTAAAAAAAGCAAGTTTAAAATATTTTTCAATTTAATCACACCTTGTGAGAATGTTATTACCTAAATAACATATATATTTTTAATTTATCACAGCTTATGAGATGTTATTATATAAATAACACATATATTGTATATAATATATATTATTATATTATTTATAATTATAGGTATAAAACAAAATATTTTAAAATTTAATCACAGCTTGTGAGAGTGTATGTTACTACATTAATAATATATATATTTATATGATATATATATATATCAAAACAAAAAAAAACTAACATCTTCAACTTTTAAAAAAAGCAATTTAAGCAGAGCAATTCTTATCGGAAATTCTTTTTAAATTAAATGGGGCTTGAGCAAGAACATCTTTGATGATATAATCCATTTCATTTTGAGATGAATGTTTAAATTTATTTTGCTTCTTGACAGCATCTAAAAAATATTTACAATAAATAATTATTGGGTATTTTGCCCTATAAAGCTGCAAAATTAATCTTAAATCATTAAGACATTACAGCCATAAAAGTTAAGCATTATTTAAAAAGGTATAGAAGATAATACAATATTAATGTATATGTGTTTATATAATATATAATGATGTATATTATATTATATAGGTATACATAATTATATTATATAAATAAGAATATTTTATCAATATTTATAACTATATATAGGTATACGTATAAATAATAGTAAAAATTATATCTTCCCAAAAATCACAGAAGTACAACCCAGACTGCAAAATTTTTTTTTGCCTTTTTCCCGGTGTATGAGAAATCTTTTAATAGTTCATCTTTGAACTATTTTCCCATTACCCGTTTGACCATTGCCTTGACATGTTTACCGCCGATGTATGAAAGTTCATTTACTTAAAAAGTTAGTACACATACAAATATTAGAAACATTTTCTTTATACATAGTACTAAATACATTATAACACCAGATACCCAGCAGCATATTATATAATTTCTTACCAATTGAGTACGGAATTCTTTACTGCCAGAAATTTTTTCTTCAAACATTTCAAGATCAATTAAATTGTCAAGTGGTATATTGAAATCTTTATCAATTAAAGAAGAAGAGTCATTGTTGTTAAAATTGGAATGTCATATGATGGAATATTTTCAAGTCTACTTTCTATTATCTCCAGTCTTTGGGCCATATCTCTTTGATTATTTACTGCTCGCTTTAATACAAATTTTAAAAATGATAGCCTATGAATAACTTCTTTTTCAAATGCTGTAGTTCCTGAATAAAATAAAAAAAATATTATCGATTTACATATTTTTAAACTGTTAGGTATCATTTTTCATATACAAATATATTTATTATTAGTGATAAAAAAATGAATTAATATTGAAAAATACTAAAATGTTGTAAGCATATATTATATAGCAGGTTATATGAATAATTATTATAGTATCTCATAAATATTAATTAATTTAATAATTATAATACCATATTGCATAAAATATATAAAATTACCATAACTTTAATCGTATACAATTATATTAATTATATAAATAATTAAATATATTAAATACAATAATATAAAAATAAAATGCTTATTCTAGAATAGTATTGTAATTTGTTTGACAGAACCCTATAGATATTTAAAATGTAGAGTAATAAATAATAATACACGTAAGATTTAATTTACTATAGCTATATTTATATTACCATAATTCATAGCTAAAATTAAGAAAAGAACTTGTGATTGTAAGAAATAAAACTATAGTTATATGAAGGTTTCATTTCAATATAACTATATTCTATACTTGACACAATATGCATTAACTAGAATAAATGGTTAACTATATTATGTATTATTATGTGCAGTTAACATGTTAAGTAATAATGAAATGGATGTTTTACAATTGATATTATTTTACTTATTACCCTAACCCTTTGAAACTGATACAGAATTACAAATTTCTGGGATTCTGGTTGATTGTAATTGATTGATGACATATGAGGTGTTTCTGCTAGATGTCTCGACACTACTTACTTCTGAACTTCCATTATCTATTATCATATTAGTGTAGTTATTTTAGTTATTACTACTATGAATTATAATGTTATTATGTCTACCTTTATATAAATTATTATGCGTGTAGCTGGTCGCGCGCTGTGCCGACCGGCCGATAAGCAATTGTTATATTTATATTTTGTTTACGTCGTCGGCATGTTTCGACCTGTTGATCCGGGCCGACCGCTGCGAGGGGTCAGCTAGTTGGGAGTAACCGAATTGGTTCCCGTTTGGCCGAATTGGTTCCCGTCTGAAAAAGGTATTTCATTAAGTTGAGCCGAATTGGTTCCCGTTCAAAAAAGGTATTTT
>WHPZ01589953.1:8497-18980 GCA_016617965.1 Macrosiphum rosae
TAATGTGTTTTTTCCTACTTATTAGTAGTTATTACTTATTAGTGTGAGTTTGAGTCCAATAGATTTAAGTTATAGGTGGTATATTTTATTACAATATGTACCTACAAGGCTACACAATTTTGAGTACTGAGTAGTGAGTTCTGAGACTGAGGGTAGTAGGGTACCATTTATAAAAATTATAATCTAGCATCCATCTGCAATATAATTAAAATAATTAAATTAGGTAGGTAGGTACTAGGTACATTAAAGCACATAACGTTAAAGAAATTTAATTATTTATTTGCTTAGATTGTTAATAATTATTGTTTTTGATTAAACATTAAAATAATGCTCAGCCTTTAAGAATATTATATTCAATAATATATTATAAATTTTATAATAGAAAAGCTTTTGGTTATTATATACTATTATTATCATGACAAAATGAATTTATTTTGTCATGTATAATATTAGCTGTCATAGTACATAATAATATTTATTATTTATACATACTTTGACATTGTTATCAAAAATCACGACGATGTTCATGGAACCATAGAACGATCTCGACGAAAACCGAAGAGTACCGATAGTGGCTAGTAATATTTAGCCTCAGTCGAGTCGGACGGCCGTACGATTATAAACATATATATCATTATAGTGGGGGAAGTCAGATTATTATTATTAAATGGGGCTGACCGATTCGGGCCTCAGAGTCATTATCCATTAGTCATTTGTCGAAGCGACGTGATTTCCACTAATATAAAAAGGAACGGAGAGGTTGTCATCATGTCGTATTGTAGTGTTAGTGTATTCCTACCTATAATAGTTTTATCACAAACTAAAGATATTATCGGTTCTTATCAAACAAATAACATTATTACTATTCAATTTTCAATTTTATACTTGTACTAAGACTCTAATAGAAGATTTTAAAGAGTCCTACTTGTACTATAGTAGAACCATGGGAGTATTAAATTAATTGATAATTTATTGTTTATCTGCCTCACCCCCCATACGGTTCACAAGCTGCCACTGACCATTATGGTCAAGTATATGATTATCCACACAATTTCCAGAGAAAATAAATACACATAATATTATGTATAGGTTAGGTACCTACGCATTAAAGTATTAATATTGAATGTTTTAACTTTATAAGCTTATACATTTTAATAAATATATGGATTTCCATTTTTTAATGAAGGTACAATTTTTATATTGGCAATAAGTAATAACAATTATTTATTTGTCCAACATTCTGTATTTCAGTAAATAGTAATACACCCATACGTAATATTATGAGACGCAACAAACCTGACTGAGAAAGATGAGAATTATCCATACCAACGTTGCTTCTTTCGTGTTAAATATATATTTAACAGAAGATTTATATTTTCTCATCAGACCGCTATCAGATGCTACCTACACCCAAACGAATAACAATCCTAATCCGAATTTCAGCGCCTCTGGGAAAAGACCACTAAGGTTTACGGGGTAAAATGGGTATACATAAAGAAGACTTGGCAAAGTTTTTAGTCACAAATTTTAACACACCTGCCTGTAAGCTCCCTAATTCCTACTATTTCGAGCCGGAAATGTATCCATTAATTGACTATATCCGTGCAAAATCAATGACAGTGGAAATTACCTTGTGTATTGCAATTAGGTATATTATAATACTATAATGTGGATTAACAAGCAATCTTGTACATGATAAATTAATAATAAAACTAGTAAACTGATATAATATCTGTTATAATTATTAAATTAAAAAATGCTACGGTAACACTTAGGAAAAGTTTTAAAAAATGTCATGTTATTACCTAACTAATATTTATGATTTCAGGAAAACGGCAAACCTAGATAGGTGCAATAAAAATTAATGTTGACAGTTTCTTTACTGATCAAGTCGTTGATGATAATAAAACAAAGTTCTATTGTAAAAATGTTTCCAATACATTTGAACAACCAATATAATCTATTATGCGTATTGCAGATTATATTTAAAAATATATATTTTTACATAATATTAAGTCGTTACAGAGCAACATTTAAACAAAAAGAGGAATTTTTAATTGGAGCATACATAAAAATTAAAAATTGAATTTCGAACGAATATTTTATGAGTTTTAAGTATTTTCATTTTAGATTGGTGGAGTGGAGCAGCTATAGGATAGTGATACACCGCAAAATGTTGGACCACTATACCTATACCATTACCATCACTACTATTAAATTCGCAGTTGTTCCAAAAAATTGTTTGGTGACGATTTAAATATTTTCAAAAACGTGATTGTTTTCTGAAACAACGAGTGTCTTATGTTAAACGGGTCATTCCTTATGCATGTGAACATCCGTAATACATATTTTATGAGTTCTTGTTATATCACATGTTGACAATAATTAGTTTATTAATGCCTGTCGGGTGTTGTATTTATGTCGTGCCGGTATAAAAATGATTTTTTTCATCATATGTTTTTATTTTTGACATTATAGTTCACACCAGTGTGCATCGGCGAGGTGTTACAAATTTTGAAATCGATTTCAAACGATGTGCAGCCCGCCATATATTATAGATTGTATAAATAGTATGCATCACAGAGCAGTGTGAAAGATAACCGATATACCATGATTATCTAAACAAGCATGCGCTAAACTTATCGTATTGAAAATCTGTTGTTCTATTATACTGATTAAAAATAAAAATAATTTCAATTATTAAAATATTAAAATATTATGTTTACAATTAACTTTTGTATTAACTCAAGTTGGCTCATATATTTTTATTGGAAATCTGTTTTGAACTTTTAAAAATTTTCTTTGTTAAATTGTGTGTCTGTACGGTTTAATTAAATGACTCGTGTCTTATATTAAGTCCACATGTAATCTTACAATAAATTTAGTACTAGTATTGTGTAAATATACTATTTCCATGTGATTTCCACTCTTAAACCCCTCTCATATTTATTTTAGACAAACATCCATTATAGATTGTGAGGGAACTCCAAATAAAAAATGCGTGGGACACGACTTGGATGAAGCATAACTGCCTATAATAATAATCTCGGTCCAATTCCCTATAAGAAAAAAGGTGTACTTAGGTAATAACCTGGTTTTAACCAGGGACTCAAGAAGTAAGTATAACAACTTTTTTCGTATTTATATATTAATTGGGGCGCGACTTATACGCAGTGGTACCTTGATGGAGACTATTACTACGACGCTTAATTGTTTAAAATAAACAACGTTAAAAAACGAATCATAATTTCCTTTTTCTTTTTTCTTTTAAATGCTCAGAATTCAACACACTGCTAAGCAGGGCAAGATTTTCCAATATAAGAAAAGTAAAATAATACGACAAATTTTTTTATTACCAAGAGAAGTTGACGGACCGTGGACACATGATATAATTTCAGTCGAAGAAAATCCTCGGGCCACCAGAATTATTATTAAAGATGCAAGAAGGAAAATATAATTATCCACGGTGTTCTAGAATGACGTCTAGGGTAATTTCATGGAACAGGCTAAGTTAATCAGGTGTTTCTAACCAAACTGACACTTTGGGTCTTATAATACATTTAAGTCGGCATTCACATTGTTTAACGAAGAAAGTTTTCAACCAATGCAAGATACACTGAACAAAAGTTTGTAATATAACCGTTAATGGATATTAGTTCAGTGAAAAAATAATTTACTTCATAAATATATTTTATTCTACGTGAATAAAACTTTCATAATGTACACCGTTCTTAATTTTATTTTATTTTTTAATACATATTTTATTAAAAATAATATATAATAAAATATATTAGACTATAGTTTTGAAAAATATTCATATTATCCATTTTAAAAAAATAATTAATTTTAGTCATTTGACCGTAAAGTTTAGGTTTTAAATATGCTCGTAGGATTGTATACTATAATATTGTACAGATTTAATTTAGATAAAATTATATCATTAAAATCAAGTTATTTAATTTAATTCTTGTGTTTTATATAAAACAATAATGTAACGAAGTTAAAAAAGAAAATTTACAATTTACAATTTTTATGCATAATATATTATTATACTACAATATTAAATTTAAGAGCCTATTAAATGGAATTAAAAGCTATTTATAAAACTATGAAGTAGGTATTATTATAAGCATATTCATGAAATATTTGAATGTGTTTTCATTCAATGTGTAATTCAATTTTCCTTTTTATTTTTACAATATCATTAACGCGAAAAGTTTTGAACTGCAATTAAATCCTATAGTACCATAATACATATACTAACAAGTTAGCAAAATGTGAGTTTCAAAAAGCTAAATGCAAATATATTCATAAATTATAAACTTTATATTAAAGTTCGAACTGAAAATAAATTCTCCTCTCTTAGATGACTTGGGTACGAATTATTTTGCGTTGCTTTATAAATAGCTCAACGTAGGCTAATAAGTTAGCAAATAATTTCCGAATTAGAATTTAAAAAATATGTTAAAATGTAGATTGTAAAATTAAGTGTTAACCTGTTTTTATCTTTGTATATAGGAAAGAAATATTAGTGTGAATGAAAGTGAACAATTCAAAACTTTGTACAGATAAAATTAATCAAAAATAATTCAAAAAATATGAGTGTATGTTTTTTACAAAAGCGTTGAATTGTTTTAAAATAATATCGAGATACTATTATAATACTGTATTTTCTGAACATTACAACACATTCTTAGTGCAGTTAAATACTTTAAAATTCACATACCTACTTGAAAATCACTTTTTAAGTTAATTTAATTAGGTAAATTTTATAATCCGTAAAAGTTTTAAGAAATGTTCCATATTAAAACCAGTTTCACTTTTCACCAGCTTATCAACTTCAAAAAAAATATTTTTAAGTTGTATTGTACCTATAATAGTTATATTTTATAATAATCATCTATTACATCAATAATTTTAATTATTAATTTAAGAAATCTAATTAAATTAATTTAAACAATTTCGAGGGAATTTTTTTTTTTTAAATATTTTTGAAATGAGTGATAGGTTACTATTACTTATAACTAATAAAATCCAATCATGAAAAATATATTAATGCTCATGTTTGGAAGTATTGGAAAACCATAGGTCTCAAATGATAACATACTTTCGTACATGTCTAAATAATTGTTATTTCGAGATTGGTACCTAGTATTATGCTACCTTAATGTACTCAAGAGATGCTAAAGTGTACACTGTACAGAGACGAGGCTAATAAAAACAGACGATTTTTTTTCGTACCACGTATAGTGCCAATATATAGTGGTCGTAACAATGGGGTCATAATAGCTTCGGAACAAATACAATGACCAAGTGGCTCAAGGAAATAGAGTTTGTGTAAGTGTGTTTTCCTAATGGAGAAATTGCAAACTGACGGGTAACCGATAAAAAGCTTCCGGGTGAAACGTGAAAAACATTTTTGCTGACACTGTACTACCGCTAGAATGAAGTACAATGAAGATATGTGTAAACAAATTTTAATAAAAATGAACATAATAGAAGGTTCTCACAAAAAATTCCTACATTAATCCGTAATTTCAAGATATTCTTTGGTACCCAACGACACACCTACAGTGGTTTTTAAACTTTTAGAATCGCGATCCCCCATCATATTTTTTCGTTCTTCAACACAATGCAATAACGATAATCAGTACATTTTTTAAGAACTGTACAAAATACATACACATTTAACATAACATATACTATTTGACATTTTGAGTGCAGCGAAGGATCCTATTTTTTCACAAAATATAATATAATATTTTTTTACTTCAATTATACTATATATTTTTTCTGTTTAAAGAGCTATTCTAGAGCTTGAACTTCAGTGTATCTATTTATTAGAAACAAATTATAGTTTGAAGAAATCTATATGTAAACCTAACCTAACCTGGTTTAATTAAGTTCCGACTAAAAAGTTAATTTAATAATAAAATGTATTTATAATTACTGTATAACACTAATATTATGTATTTATGTACCACTATTCTATATTTCTACATCAGGGCAAACTAAGCGATAGTTGTTTATGTAAACCTGGTATTTATGTTACTGATTTTTAAAATCGATCCTCTATACGACAGTAGTTTTCGAGTGTAGCTCCTCATTATTGTGATGGTTGATGGATGGGCTAAATATATAAACTGTATTTAAAGATAAACCAATGCATATAAAAAACGGTCATCATCTATTTCTAAATTCTATTTATATCACCCTCTCGATATAGTTTACATTATATACCAAGTATAATTGTTAATTATTTTTCTACTAAATGCATCTACGACCATTGGAGAAAATAAAATACTGTGTTAAACTTAAATATTAAGATATGTAAATTACATTTATATTTTATATTTTATGGTAGAGATTGGAAAGTTTGAGAATTTCCTCGTCTCCTAAATGCATTATTTAAACCTACATAAAAAAACCGAGTTTGAACACGTAATACCATCATCAGAAATTATTATATTCCAGCCAAGGTCCATTATGTTGAGTATAAATCTCGAACTCCAACAAATTCCTAAGAAATCTACTTGTCCAAAACTTTATAATTATTATTACGAAGATATCTTAGCTTAAGTTGAACCATACATTACAGACACATCGATACAACATCAAAGAGTCAGAGCAGCAATAATTTGTGGAAAACTGAAATCCGACTAATTTACCACATAAGCGTCAAAAGCATTTGGAACACTTAAAACAATTAATTATACAATTAAATCAATCGATGACAATCGAGTCAAGACACTCAGAAACTCTCTTTGCTGACTCCAAAACACTGCAATCGGGAAATCGTATATAATGCTCTGGTATAACATACCATATGAGTGTAATCACAATTATATCCTTTCCCTATTCCTAATTGATATGTAGACGGTTAAATCAATAACAATCGATTATTTGATTATTATCAGTTAATACAATTTATAATAATTATTAATTGGTCGTTATCGATACATAAATTAAAATCGATTATAATTAAAAGAAAACGGAAATATATATATTTTATTATAATCGAATAATCGACATCCGGTTATTAAACTATTTCGGTAATTAATTGATTTATAATTGAATAACCGACTTCGATTAATCTATTATATAAAATAACCACACATCGGGTACTACGTATTCACGGATGTATGATTCTAGAAAACTTGCAGGTAGTGTATGTTGACCAGTAAAATAATTATTATTTCAAAATTCAACTTCACACATGAGAAAAAATTTTCGTGACCCACCAAAAATTGATGGCGACCCACACTTTGAGAAACGCTGATCTAAGTATTTACATTGGTTTAAAACCAATTTAATAATTTATCTTAATTTAAAATTCAAAATTTTAGCAACTCAATATTTATCAGACCTCAAATGCTAATTACAAAATAAAATAAAAATAACACATTTAAAAAACAATGCATTCTTCGCCCCTGCTCAGAATCTAAAATATATAGGTACAATTATTTATAAGTTATGTACTTATATCGAACGATGTCGTTCATATAATATCTTATGGATAGTATTTATTGTTTACAACAACTATTTTATTACTTATAGGATACAGACTTTACAGTGTTGAATAGTACATAGATTGTATGATCAATGAGATAAAAGTATAACATAATAGATGTCAAAAATAAATTATCTACAAGTACTTAACTTGAAATCATTGACATTATTGCTTGAAGATTAAAAATTCAAAAACTCAAATTATTTACTCCATAACATATTATGACATAACACTATAATAAAATCGATATTCCAATGATATTTAAATAACAGTGAATCTGTATCTGAGTATTACAATCTTCTATGTATGAATGAGTGGGCACGTGTGTGTGTGTGTGTGTGTGTGTGTGTGTGTGTGAGCATGTATTTATGTGACGCACTATGTTGTATTTTATAAAATTTACCTAAGCTAACATAAACATATACCATCGATATGTGTGTCGTACAAGGAAAGTTACATAAATTTCCTATTTATCAGCTAAACAGTTCACACATCGTATTATAATAAAAAGGAATAAAAATTGTCATGACTTATGTAACAAAAACAAACAAAACGCACAAATTAAAATAATATTACATATTATTATGTGTGTACAATTTAAAATCTAAAATTAATTTTAAATAGCTATACACTTAAAAATGTGGGAAAGTGGATTCGAGAATATTGCTATTATGTTATATTATTTATAATAAGTAATAACTTTTGAGTAAATACCACCTTACCGCAGAACAGTGTAAGTAATTAAAATTAATCTAAATACTTTGAAAAATATGTCATTGCTTATTGTACAATTTATAATATGCATATAAAGTCTTAAGGCCCCTCGAATAATGTTTTTAAATAACAACAAAATAACTAACATATTTATAATTTGTTTAAATATCTAATATTTTTTAAGTCATTGTACAATTGTGCATAATAGGGTCAAAAACTTTCTAAAAGCTTATTTATGTACACGCTTACATTATTTAGGATTTGGTTTTAAATATTAGAGAACTTCATAAAATTTTTTTTTTTTTTATTATATTGACTTATATGATAGATGTGGTTGCAGCAGTCGTACTGAAAGAAATAAAATGCAACACGAAAAACGAAAACGGATACCAATAGGTACCATCACGAGAGTATTTGAAGGAACAACGTTGTATGCAGTAGGCATAAATCGTGATTTATTTTACGCTCTGGCAGAGTTTTGTACCGAATCTGGTATAATAATATATGGTATAATATTTTGAATGAACAATTTAACAGTCATATTATATGAATAATCTTATACATTGCTATAACAAAGTCGCGTAAAAATCAAAATCAGCTATATGTCTTGATAAATATTAAGGGAATATAAAATTACAACTATATACTTACTTTATATTTTATATTCATAGAAACATAGAAATCAAACACTCTCGAACCCTATTTATATTTTATATCAATTATTTTGTAAAAAGCAACCGCAAACGTCAAAAACGTTATTTGTTCCTATTAAATAATAAACCAATATACGTTTAATATCGTTACAATTTATAATTGATTCTAAATTTTAAACACTGATCAGGTTCATACAAGTCTATCCTATCACTTTCGTATTTCTGGTGGTGAGAAACGGATTTCAAATGTCTATAATTCTAGCTGTTTAAAAATTATGCAATATATAATAGAAAATGCTAATAAAAAGTAGCCCCTCATTTTTTGTTGTTTTTTTCTAATTGTTAAACTAAGAACTTTTAATTTTCAATTTCACCCTTCAATAGTACCAACTAGATTCAACCAGAAATCATCCACAATCTTGAAGATCAAAGCATTTTTTCTACTATAGAAGGCTCTACACATACACATTTATGTATAATTATAAAATTATAAAATCGTATTAAGCATTGATCGTTCCGATCAGAATCTAAAAGAGTTAACGCATAAAAGTATAAAACAAGTCCAACAACATATAATGTAATTTGATTTATGAATCCTCGTTAAAATATTATAATACAATAGCATACCTCTGCGTAAATATAGTTAGTTTATCAATAATAATAACAACAATAATGGAAAAATTAATGGTCCCAAAATCTAGCTGATGCTGGCCGATTAATAATATGATGACGAACTCACAGGCAACAAAAAAAACGATTTTTGTTTTAAATTATCGGCGCAGCCTAGGACAAAATTCGAGTTCGTCTTATTTGCAATCCTGACTATAGTCTTATAATAATGAAACAATCAACAAATTTGAATCAACCACAACGAACGTCATAAACCACATCGAGTACTAGACAATGGAAACCAAACTTAGCATGTATTTTGAAAACCTCCATGAGGAACCGAAGATCGCAGATTTGGAGGGACTTCTACATTATGCAACGCAGTTCCAGACGATCATTCTATAGGACAACGAGTTGAAGTGATTCAAGACGCCGTAGTTGTAGCGCCGGTATTGCAGGAAGTGGTAGAGGCGTGAAGTAATGAGAGGGGGGACGTTACCCCGGACAGGGGAACAGGTCTGAAACAGTTTTGGAGACTTGGTCGTCTGGCTGGACCATTACTCCACGTAGACGGACGACGAGAGTTATTGGAGAGGCATTAAAAAAGTCGTACGCGTATTCTGTTGTTGCTTCGGATTCGACCAGCCGACCAAAGCTGTTTCTGACCACTCTTCCCTTGACCAGCTTGACGTCCCCCGCCTCGTCACTTCGCGCCTTTACCGCTTCCTGCACCGCCGGCGCTGCAACCACGTCGTCTAGAATCGCTTCAACTGTTTTAGACTCTTGACGGCTCCGTTAGTTATCATCATCATCATCTCACCAACCACTCGCCATCACGTCCCCTCACGTGAGCTCGTCTTGTCTAATGTTTTTTTTTCTCATTAAAAATTATTATTTATTGTTTTTTCTACTTTTTTTGTATTATATTTCATTTTTTCGGCATAATTGGTTCAACATTTTAAATTACTTATTCACGCTCATTCATTAAACACACATA